>JAMQGT020014212.1:0-28273 GCA_024447675.2 Pterophyllum scalare
AACATGTTAATGTAGCACAGCTCTTTCAGGACAGCTGTGACAGTTTGATATTGTTTGTTTGTTTTTTGCATTCTCACCTGGAACAAGCCATAGAATTTACATGTTGGAGCTTCAGTCTCTTAAATTCACCAGTCAAGGGTTAGGGGTAGGGTTTGGACTTGGTTAACAGCTGTCCTTTTTGTAAAATTTTCACCTATTTGAAACATCCAGAACAGAGTAGGAAACACTGTAATGTCAAAATGCATGTAAAAGACTTAATACAAAATTTAATATTGTCTAGTTTCTGACAATTTGCGTGGGTAGCATGGGGCTAAAAACAAAATCCAACTCTAAATCTAGGTGGCTTGTCAGTGACGTGGTGGATTATAAGAGGCTAAGAGACTGTAACACTAGAGGACATTAAGTCGTGCGTGGTGATAGGGGAGTAAATGATATAAAAGGTTTTGGACTGTCAGATATGACCCAGTGTATTGTGTCATTGGAGAGTTTTCATTGATTATTAATCAAGATTTGGGTAAACAGTATTTTTTGCTATCTTTTGAGAAATTAGGAGAATATTAGTTAAATCTTGTTTTGCTGGATGGAAATCAGTGGAGTGCAAAATGCTGTACAAAAACAAAATGACACGATAAAATCCAGCTATGCAAGGAGAGGAAAAAGACCAAAATGAGAGGAAAGCTCTCCAGCATAAATCATTCTTTAAAGGAAGATTCTGATGGTAATGTAGAGATATGGCTATAGTACTAACTTTATTGATGATGATGGTGTAGTTGGCTCTAACAGTAATTCCTGGTTGCACAGTGGTTGGCATGCTAGTTAGCCACTGTGCAAACCAACTAAACATTTGTTCGATCATCCCTTTACTGAACCCAAAAGATAAAATATTAGGAATACAAATAGGCTGAACTTTGGTGGCTGTTTATCTGTTTTGTCATATCTTTTTTTTTTTTTTTTATAGCTAAAGGCTCAAAATTCCTACTGACCTCCCTGTGTATCATTATGCTGTGGTGCATATAAAGATTTTAAAGGACTTGGTAATTGTACACTTGTATTGTAGGGGAGTCTTTAAATTAATCTGAAAAATCCATCTTTTTCTTGAGCCAGTGCCACTGAGGAACTGTTTTGGGGGTATTTGTGAAAATATCTTTGTTTGACTTATTGGGTTGAGGTTTAACAATTTAGCTTATGATGTATGTTTATAATGTTCTAATAGTGGTGATGGGCAACAGCGTGAATATAACATATTAAAAAAAAATGTTTTTTTTAAGTATTTTTCATAGATTGTTCTTTTTTTATGTCAGTTTTAATATTTAGTGACTAATTGTTTTTTTTAATGTTTTTATGCCTGTGAAGCCCTTTGAACTTACATGTGAGATTGGGCTACACATATAAACTGAGTATACAAAGAGGTTACAGGTAATTTTACATGTATATGAAAGTCACGCATGCTGTGGGCCATATTTTTCACAGCATTTTCAGAAACCATCATAGTGCTTAAATTATGTAGAAAAAATAATACAAAGGTTTCAAAATAGTTTGACAGATGCTCTACGATCAAGACTGTTTGCCAGGATGCAGAGTGGTGTGTCAGATTATAATCTCAATATTATTGAGAATATAATATTAAATCTTTAAATTCTATCAAATATTACATCTTTTTATAGGATTTAGTGCCGAGGTTAATGAGCTAGACCAGCAAAAGCTTTGCATAATAACCTACAAATATAATATTTTTTTTCCTTCTAGTGTAAAGTAAAAACTGAAATCAGAATATGTCCATATTTAATGAACCATTCATTTACAAAACAGTTGATGAACGGCCTGAGTTTTCTTCAGAAAAAAGTGTTCAGTCAGGGCATCTGCTGCAAACAAAATGCTTGCATTGTGAATCACAAACACTTTGGTATGTTTCCTTTTGGAGTGGCATGACAGCCCATGGTTGAGTCAGTGGTTTTATAGCTTTCTTACTGACAGAGCTCTGGCTCTGAAGGAGAAGAAAAACGAGCGCACAAAACAAACAGTTCCTAACCACTCGTGGCAGTAGCAGTTCTTACAACTCGCAAAACAATCCTGATGCAGTGAAGTCCAAAATGTTTGTGCTTATGTGCAGTCTTTACATTTTGCACAGCGATTCCATGGGTGGGATTGTTTTTTTTGTTGGGCTGACTCCAACCCACAGTTTGACACCCCTGACTGGAATAGTACTTTTTTTTGTCACTTTTTTATTTTAGATAGGAAATGCCTCACCTTATTTTTGGCAAATTCTTTAATGTAGGGTACCAAATCTAGATATTAATAATCAAAAGGTTTTTGTATTCAAAACAAGTGAGAACTTAGATTAATTAAAAAAAAAAAACACTTTCCTATATTGTAAAAATGACATTTTTAGTGGCATGTAATATGGGACATTGTATAACAAACAGGGATGCTTAAATTGATGCTCTTTTGTAAGTGCTTTCTTCTAATCAGGGATTTCAACATTCATTTTATTGTAAATTTTTAGACATGTGCTTTAATGTATACCTGTAGTTAAAATGGTTAGGGGGTTGGTTTTCTATTTTTTGTGTGCTTAAGCTAAAAATGTGGCTTTATTGTTTAATGGTGCCAGAATTTTACCACTGGCTTTTTTGTGTTGCACTAAAAATAATATGAGCTATTTACCACAACATTGTGTTATAGTGTGCCAAACACACACAGACTTATACTTTTGTAATTCTATATGATTTTGCATTTTAAAGAGTTTAATAAAGTTTTGGGTTGTGTAAAAATTGTTTGTTTTGTTTTGTCCTGTTTGATTTCTTACAGATGCTGATCTCAGAAAGTAAACCTGCAACACTTCTTTGTTTTACTGCCATACAAGTGTGATTATAAGACTTGATAATTAAAATCAGAAAGATATAGTTCCATCTTTGTTTTACAGGAAAACATACATCGTGTGCTAATGAGTCGGACTTTTGTTTGTTTCTAACTTTTCCTGTAGACTGTACGGGAAAGTTCGATGTAGTTCTTGGAATTCAAAAGTGAAACCAGCATGGAAATGCCTTAAACCTGCATTCACTCCTCTGGTTGCAGAAAGAAGAGTTAAAATATTGCAGCAACAAGTACTGTGAAACCACAACATTTACTACTCGGCGCTCTCATCAGTTCTATAAAATGAAACATGAACCGTCATATTTATTTTGTAATTCAATCATAAAATTAAGGATAAACATTTCCATGTCAAAACAACTCAAAGCGCTGTCCAGTAACTTACACGATACCAAAACTTGCACAACTCAAAGCAGCCGCAAAGCATGCTGCCTAAGCTGTCAGGTTCATTCATGTGTCTTGAGGTCTTTTATAAGTTTGTCAAGCTTGTTTGGGCTTGCTTAGCCAATGGGGAGAGGCTGGAGCAACGAGCAATTTATTTCTCAGCGCCAGGCCTTGACAGTAAAGAATGTTTACAGGATCACATCTCACAAAAGAGTTCACTGGAGTTCAAACACTCCTCCTTTTACTTAACATGCTTTAGCCTTTGCCAAATTCTCAGATTAATTCATTTGAGGCCTGGTTCACACAGACATAAACTCTTTGAAGTCATCTCACTTTGCACAAAGATTCAAATTCTGAGCAGGTTTTCCAAATGTTAATGTATGTTTGTCTTCATGTTAAAAGACAGACCACCTCCATATTATCAGTTTAAAAGATGAGGATCAGAAGTAAACATTTGCTGGAGCTGGAGAGATCTGGCGCACTTTGTACTGTGGCACATGGCCTGTGATGTTGGTGAGCTATGAACCCTCCACAACCAGCTTCAGTCCCAACCTTTCTCTGTATTCCTCCATAAGTTTGTAGAATGTGGCCTTCTCCTTTTACTGACCTTCTTGATTTTGTTCCCATTGCTCAATTTCTACTATAAGTAAGTGATGAGATGCCTCTAAAATAGGCTGTGTTTAAAAGATGGATGTACCCACTGTGGCATTACTCATTGTTCAGTAAAATTCCACTGTCAAACCTAGAGTTGACTGTTTTACCATCAGCATCTTGGTATTCAAACTGCACTTGTCAAGCGAGGGATGGATCTAACTGAGAAGCCAGTGGACACTGTACACAGCGAAGTCAGCCAACTTGTCCCTCATCATACTCTGTTGTCCCATTTATTTACGTTGTTGTTCCAACAATAAAAGTTACTGACTACTGTATTAGTTGCATCCTTCACATGCACCCATCTACAGACTGATTGCAGCAAATTACAGTTGAAGGCAGAGCCGGTCAATCAGGAGCAGTCTAAGGTTGTGCATCTTCCCCAGGACTCTTTGACCCCACTGAGGTCAAAAGAGGTGAAATAACCTGATAACTCCCCTTTGGCACTGCAATAATAAAAACAATAACTTTCTTTTGTCATCTCAAATACTTACTAATCTCTCGATACATAACTATGCATGTAGAGGGAAGCTGAAGGGAAATGCTGCATTTTTGCACCACTAGATGGTGCTGATGTAGCTTTTATCCAGAGGTGTTATCCTGGGAGAAAATTTTACCTTTCCTTTTGGAAAATATGCGCAAGTGCAGTAGAGTGGTGACAAGAAGTGTAAAAAGTCACTAATATGCATAGAATTTATTATGGATGAAAATAATAGAAACCATTTGATCAACCAATAGAAAACATCACTGTATAACACTGACAGAGCCATGCTTGATAAATTAGTGTCCTTTTTGTTTTGTCCTTCAGCTGTAACACTGTAACTTTGTCATAATTCCAGCTTCACTGGCTTACTGTCCATTGAAATTCTATGCTTTGTGTTTGCCTGCTTGGTGACCTTAGAATACATTGTTATATTGTTTCTGTGTTTAAGACTCAAAATCCACATGTTTAAAAACATTTGTTTAATTGTGAATGTTTTACAAATTTCTGCTGTCATTTTTCTTCTTTACATTACTGATTCTTAAAGTATAAATACACATTTATACTAACTCTCATTGTTTAACAGGGCAGTTCAGCAGGTGCATTAAACGTGACAACGGTAGAGAAATTGCTTAACTTGCCTGACCTTTTACTGGTTCTTTGATAGGTTTGATTGATCACTTTTTAGTACAAAATGGCAGCTACATTGCAATGGAACATTATATTTCACTTTTCACTCTTTGGAGAGTTATGCCTGCTGCTCTCCACTCTCTGCAGCTGGATCTGCCAAAGTGTGATACAGTTAAATAGAAAACTTTACTAGCAGACTTCTCTAGCCATTTATCCCCAGACATGATCTGAGCTGTGTGTGTGTGTGAGTGAGTGAGTGAGTTAATTTTACAACTTTACACTATATTAAAATTAAAGGCAACAGAAATCAGGTCAATAGAAGGAGAAACAGTAACATTTGTTTGTTTGTTTTGGCTTAGTCTCAAAAAGGATCAAATTTCTTGTGGAATCAGATCAGTTTCCAGATCGGCCTGGTTAGCATATACTCTTTTGTGATAACTTTTTCTTTCTTTCTTTTTTTGGATAAAGCCCATTAGACATTTGAAAATTCAAGCTGGTTGTCAGAAGACAAGATGTTTTTTTGTTCAAATAAAGTAAACTGGGCTTGCCTTTTTGAATGATCTAGTGTCAAATCATAGATGTTCAAATATATAGAAATCAACTTTAGAAGTCTGAAAGTGCTCAGAGACTTTTCTTTTTCTCTTCTTTTTTTGCAAATGAAGTTGTGGTGTAATTTAGTACAAGTAATACTATTTGTTTGAGTCACAGCTCCTGGATGGGCCCCTGCATTAATCACTGGTTACCCAGTTCTTGCCTATGGCCATCAAAAATCTTGTTTATGGTTGCCCAGGATTTAGAGTGGGTTGGTGGCTCAGTCCCCAGCCCCTGCTTCTGTATACTGAAGTGTCCTTGGGCAAGATACTGAACCTCAAATACCTTCTAATGCAACCATCTGGGTTTGTATGTGTGTGTGTTAGAATTACAAATGTGTCTGTGTTTTGAGTGCTAGGTGAGAGTAAAAATGAACTATATAAATTACAGTCAGCCGATAATAAATAGCTGGGCAGTTTCATGGTGTGCCAAATGTTTTCAATGGTGGAAAGTCTGGATGTCAGGCCAGTACTCTACTATGAAGCCATTGATCGGTTCAAATCATTCAAAATTAACAAAGAACAAAACACACTTTTCTTTTTACTTGCACAAGGAGGAAAAACCTTGTCCTCTGAGCTCAGCTCCCGAACCAAGGGAAGTGACCTTTCACTGAACAAAGAGGAAGTGGTCTCCTGGCTATCAGCTTCCTTGTAGCGGTTTTATTCCAGACCTTCACAGTAAAATCACGTGGGTTACATGAAACTCAGTTTACAGCATGTAATAAACAGCATTCTTGGCTCTTTCCTTACCATATATGGTAAAAGCATCCTGTGGAATGTGTGTACGTTACATGGTGTACGTGACATACGTGAAAGTCCGTGTCTTATATGCATCTTACATGTGTGAATGTGTGTGTATGTTATATGTGTAAATGTATAAATGTGTTTCTTGCAGACTTCAAAAATAAAACAACAATGTAATGTAAACTTATAAAGACAGAAGATATGATCATTTCAATGTACGCAGAAGAATGTTCACACAATAATTCTAACACCATGCTGTTGTAATAGATGCAGCATGGAGTTTAGCATTCTCTTGCTGAAATATGCAAGGCCTTCCCTGAAAAAAGACATCTGGATGGAAGCATATGTTGCTCTAAAAATGCTTAGGCACTGATGCATGTAGGATATGTAGGCTTTTTAAATGAGCGCTGATAACAAACAGGATGGCCCATCTGCTTGAAAGAATGTGGCATCCATGTTTTCCAAAAATAATTTGAAATTTCAATTTGTCTGACCACAGAACAGTTTTCCACTTTTCCTCAGTCCATTTATATGAGCTTTGATCCAGAAAAGACAGCAACATTTCTGATTCCTGTTCACATATTGTCTCTTGTTTGCGTGACAGAGCTTTAATCTGTATTAGTGATTCCTGCAAATGTCCCTGAACCCATGCAGAAGAATCATGCCTGTTTTGAATGCAGTGTTGACAGGGCTTAAAGATCACAGGCATCTGATACTGGAGATTTCTCTTGGAGACTCTTTGAATCTTTTGATGATGTTATGTACTGTAGATGATGGTGAGATATTCAAAGTTGTCACAATTTTACACAGAGGAACATTATTACAATTTTTAAATGAAAACCCAGAGCCTTCTGGGCTGCCTGCACAGTGAGAGTCTAGAGTCCTGCATAGGCTCTAGGCATAAATTCACAGAGGGCTCCAACAAGAGTTCATCACCATTACATGATAAATAATAAAATAAATAAATGATAATATTGATGTAAATGATTTTTTTTTCACAACAGAATACAATGTAGTCCAATACAGAGGATTAAAACTATGTGCTGGAGCCTGCAACGACTACTTAATTTTACTTTATGAAAAGTGTTGTGATCCTGGTTCGCTAACCCAGCGTTTTAGGTTGGGCTTTGATTTGAGTTTTATTTTGCTTCTTTTGTTTCATTTTCCGGTTTTGCCATTATAGGTTATGTTTGCGATGTTTCCCAGTGTGTTGCCTCAAGTCCATGTCTTTGTTTCCTCATCTTGCTGCCTGTTTTATTTTGATGGTCTTCTGTGTCCCATTAGTGTCATTTTGTTCACCTATGTTCCCAGCTTCCTCCACTCCCCTCATTTTTCCTTTTGTATTTAAGCCCCGAGTTTTTCTCTGTTCATTGTTGTGTTGTCATCTTTGGCTCCTTACCTGCTGTGTGCTCTCCTGTCTGTCTGTATCCCAGTTTAAGGAAGGTTCCAAGCTTTTGCTGCTAGCCCCGTCCAGCTTTGTAAACTTGTTTTGATCAGCAAATAAAGCTGAAGTCTGGTTTCATCCCGTCTCCGAGTCCTGCATTTGGGTCCATCTCTCGCCTGCTACACAACTAACCATGACAGAAAATATACAGTTTTCAACATCATAAAACAATAAGCCTACACTACAGATATAAAATACAATAAAATGTACACACAACACCACACATACAGCACAATAATTTACACCAACTCATATTAGTAACTTAGAGTACATGTCCATGTTTCTTTGCATCTAAATTTCATAACTTTGCATTTGTAGCTTGACCGTTAGCTCTGTCAGACACAGCTTTCCCTGAAGGATAACTCTTATTTTTCATTGATTGGCAGCAGTCATTGGGTTTGTTTAAACACAATCATAAATGGCACTTGCAGTGGGAGTGAGTGGAGTCAGGTGGTGCCTCCTTAGGGAAGTCAGGTCTCTCCGGCTGTCACTGCAAACTTTGTACACAGCCACTGCTGTAGTTTAAAGTTTGTCAGTCTTTTGGTGAGTGAAATTCTAATGTTTAATTAGTCTATTATTAAGCACTAATTAGCCAACATGTGTGTTTGTGTGTTGCACCCATACAGTTTATGCCAACCAAGCTTGCTAGCATTACTTAATAAGTTGACACTCCACCCTTTCATCCAGGTAAACTTTGGTTCCAAAGGTTAGAGAAAAAAAAAACCTGTCACGTTTAAGGCTGTGTGGTGGAGAGGGGTGGACCCAAACGCAGGACGCAAAACAGAATTAAGATAAAAAAACAAACAAAAAAAAAACTGAGGGCTTAAATACACACAAGAAAATCAGTGAGAGTGGAAACAACAGGGAACAACAGGTGAAACAAATAAACCTAATAACACAGGGGAAGCAAAACTAAACACAAAGCGCAGGGAACACAAGACTGTCAAAATTAAACAGGAAGTGACTCAAGGGAACAGAGATGGAGACCTGACACTGAACACCGGGAAACACAAGGAATTTGAAAATCAAAACATAACCAAACCCCACAACAAAAGAAAAACCCCAGAACAGACAAAATAAAGCCAAAACAAAACACATAGGTTCAAACGGATCCCGGACCATGACAAAATCATAGCAGTGGCCAAAACACCAACACCAAATCTTAAAAATGTGGAATCCAAAACCAGTGGTGTCATCACAGTGGCTACAGGCTACATTTGGTGCAAACAACATGAAAGCATGGATCCATCCAGCCTTGTATCAGTGGTTCACGCTGGTGGTGGTGTACTGTGTGGGGGATATTTTCTTGGCACACTGTGGGTCCATTAGTACTAACTGAGCAGTACTCATTTAAATACCATAGCCTACCTGAGCATTGTTACTAACCATGTCCATCTTTTTATGACCAGTGTACCCATCTCCTCCTTCCAGAAAGATAATGTGCCATGTCACAGTGCTCAGATTATTTCAAACTGATTTCTTGAACAATACAATAAGTTTACTGTACTCCACAGTCACCAGATCTCAATCCAATAGAGCACCTTTGGGATGTGGTGGAATGGGAGATGCACATCATGGATGTGCAGCTGACAAGTTTGCAGCAAGACACACGACCACACCCTAAAGACACACACATACACACAGGAAGTCCTTTTTGTGTCTATTGAGTTAACATTCATGTCAAGTTGGGTATCAAAGTAAGAACAGCCTTGTTGAGGGAGGTGACCAAAGACTAGCAGTCAGTCCATCGGATCTGTCAGACAAGCATTTCATTCAATTAATGCAATGGGCAGCTGAATATGTCAGTTTCATTTCTTAACACAGCATTCGTGTCTACTGCATTTCTAATTTGCAAGCCAAAAAATGTTACATGTCCCTTTTTTGAGAAGGGCTTAAGAGGGCTTCAGAAGTCCTCTGTAGGGATGGGACAACCTGCTGAAATGACGACCCTCAGTCAGGCCTTTAGAACAGCTGGACAGAAGCCACTTGATTAAAAGGCACGTGGCAGCCTGCTTGGATTTTTCTGCACATAATGGACTTAAATGAGGATGAAACAATTCTCCTAAATGATGAGTCTAACTGAACTAAGAATAGAACTACAAGCACTGTGTTTGGTAAACAGCAGGTCTGGCTCATCACTTGCTACTCACTCAGGGGAAATGCCAAATAATCGAGTACATGAGGGCTCCCTGGCAGACATTTTGAGCCCTATATGCACACTTTCCAAGTGTCAACATTCTTGCAGACTTAGCCTGAGAGAATTACCCATAGTTCATACCACTGTGACATGAAACACAGGGTTGTAGGGGATGCCTTAGGGGGAAAATGTTTTAAAGTAAATCAAGAAGCATAGGAGGAGCAACAAAAAAGTTACAAGAAAAAGTTTACATGAAATCAGAGGAATGTGTTTAGTTACACAACTTTATTCATTAATAACTTAAAATTTCACTTAATCTGATATTGTGATACCTCTTGGCTCCTCTATAAAAGCAGAGAGCATGAGCTCTTCATATCAGACAGTCAGTCCTTTGAGAAACCACCACCTATCATTTTAAGCCCCACTGCTTTTCCTGCACACATACATGTTTTAAGTCTATGAGTTGGACATTGTTAGACAATTTGACTAGTTTCTCTTGTAGGTCTCCTCTAGCATGAATGTTAAATACCAAGAACGTGGGCACACACTACAGGACAGGGTAGAGTAGGCTGTACTTCTTGAGAAGGCCAGGGGTCATTCAACATCTGCAGAAAACTCTTGTTGACATTCTGCCAGTCAGTCACCAGTGTTCTACTTAGAGAACTGAAACTGCAGTGGTTTGGTGGGGAGGCAGCATCAAGAAGATGGATACAGCAGCCCTTGATAGACTGGTTAGGAGAGCTCTGTGGTTGGCATGGAGCTGGAGCAAATTACATCAGTGTCCGAGAAAAGAACACTCAATAAACTGCCGTCTATTGTGGACAACAATCAGCACACTCTGCACAGTGTATTTCTGAGGCAGATGAGCTTTTTCAGTGACAGGCTGCTGTCACTGTCCTGCACCACTGACAGATTGGGGAAATGTTTTCCCCCTAGGCCATGAGGCACTTCAATGCCTCACAGGAGGGGAAAGTAGACAGGGACATTGAATTTGCAGCACTCTGTATAGCAGCACTAAAACTATCTACACTTTAACTTGCCTGACAACAGGGAAAGCTCTCAAAGCCCTCTATAATAATGCTGTATTATTAAAATAACTATTATTATTATTATTATTATTATTATTATTATTATTTTACTATAATTATCATAGTGTATGTATGGATGGATGGATACATGTCAGTAGGTACCCTGTCTCCTCCTTAATCATAAGATTAACCCTAACCCTAATTGTACAGTAGAATAAATATGAAGGTATTTCATGGCACGTTTTATTTTATAGAACTGATAAGAGCACTGAGTAGTAAGTATGGTTTCACAGTACTTGTTGAAGCGGTATTTTAACTTGACTACTAAAAGCAGTCGACTGTCTTTGTGTCACAACACATAGATCCTTTGGTTCAGCCAATATCCCGGTTAGGTTAAACAGTAATAATATGGATTCTGACCCGTATTTTCTGATTATATTATACTAGCATGTTGTAAATGGCTGTGGTTTCACTCTCAAAATTATTTAACTTAGTTCATAAAGTCTCATTATAAAGGTCTGTTCATGGCTGTTACCATGGTGTTTTGAAGCAGATTGTCTACACTGAGGTGCAGCTCTTGAATTCCAAGAGCTACATTAAAACTTTCACATACAGTCTACTGCAAAAGGTAAAAACAAACATGATGCATTTTTTTCCCTGTAAACCCAAGATCAAAGAATCTTAAAACTATATCCTGCTGGTTTTAATCATCAATTTATACATTAGCATGTGGAATAATATTCCTCAGCTTTTTTGAGACATGTAGCTACCATCAAATTCAACATGAGCTCATTTTTTCTTTCCCATTGTCACCAAGTCCTTGCTCATAAGAGGTTGTTTTGATTGTTGGGTTTTCTCTGTATTTATTATATGGTCTTTAACTTACGATATAAAGAGCCTTGAGGTGACTGCTGTGAACCAGAAAAGGCTACTGGACTCACAGCTTTACAACATAAAATCATTGTTAATGGGACATGGACATGCCCATAAATTAATAGATTCCAATGGCTTACAGTCAAGCAGAGTTAATTCTGCTTCCAGAGACAATAGTCAACTTCAGCCACAAGCTGGCAGTAATTAACTGTTTGAGATGAATGGAGAGAGAGATCACTTTCTCTTTGGTATTTTTCATTGATGTCTATTTTTACATGTCAAATACTGCTTGCCCTGATGGAATGCCACTGCAATAAGGTGTGTAAAACGTGAACTTGTGTGAATATTGAATCCACTGTAGTACTGTAGGTGTGATTAGCAAATCTTACCCCATGATTTTTTTTTTTTAATTTGTGTGTGTTGTTGCATTGGAAATCATTTGCCCTCAAATAATAGAAGCATGCTCTTACTTATCATAGATTTCACATAGATTTTAAGTGCTTTGAGTGCTTGGCTACAGTAGAAAAGCACTATATAAAAACTAGTTCATTTACCATTTACTGCCGATTTTTTTCTTTATTCACCAACATGATAGCATGGTACTGATGGACAGTATGAACACTGGTACATTCATTTTATTGCTGTGTTCAAATTTAAAAATTTTCTTTATACTGAATATGCTCTAGATGAAACAAATACTTACCTGAGATGTCCCATTTTATTCATTTATTAGGCACTGAAATTGTAATTTTCTCAGCATATTTTATTGTTCATGACAGAAAAGAATGACAGGACATTACTGGACAATTATTATAATTCACAAGTACAGAATTAGTTTAGCTGACTCAACAGAAATGGAACAATTCCAAAGCTTTTCCTATGGAATCCTCTCTCTGAATGACAATGCATTCTGGATATTCACATATTTTTCAGATTTTTGCAAGGGAAAACTGATAATTTTACAGTTGTGGTTTAAACTTAAGATTGAATCTATTCTTTTTTTCATCCCCACCAACACAGCCAGCTTTTATACCCTCACCCCCACTGCACCATACAACTGCTCATAATGAATTTAAACCTTTCTCACTGGTATACTTGCAGGCATTGAACAGAGCTCCAGGCCATTCATCTCATTGTGGCCACCCCCTGCTCCCCCATAGTAAAGCACAGGCGCACACACATACACACACATACTTCTTCTCTATTTCTGCTCCTCTTGCATCACCCCACCAACCCCCTACTTCTTTCTCGCCTACTGGCTCTAATATCATCCTGTCTTCCTTTCGTTTTACTTCTTTAGCCAGCATGTCTCAATATGACCGCAGCTTTACTGAGCATGTAAATTCATGGTGGCTGTGTGTAACCACTGATGCAATATGTCATGTTTTTTATATTCATTGTTATCAGTGAAGGTCCAGAGTAGAACTGTTGATGTCACTTGCATCTTGCACATTCATCTTGATTCTATTTATTTTCACTAACTTGGACTAAATTCCCATTTATCTATCTTCTTAATTGCTTATCCTTTCAGAGTCATGGGGGATGCTGGAGCCTAGCTCAGCTGTCATAGAGTGAAAGTCAGGGTACAGAAACAAACTCCAAACTCCACACAAATGGATCCAAACCCAGAACCTTCTTGCTGTGAGGCAACCATGCTTAGCACTGCAATATTGAGCCATAAATTTAAAAGTGCACATTTTGATTCATTCCTGTGTACTCCAAGGGCCTGTAACATACAAAAACTTTCACAGCACTGTGATTACATTATTGTACAAGACACACACACACACACACACACACACATGCACACACACACACACACACACACACATGCACACACACGCACACAGAGCTCATTTTTAGGATTTTTGGTAACTATTAGGAACATTTCAGCACCATGAGGGGACATGAAATCGGGACTCCTCATGAAGCAGTCACATTCATTTACAGTGCCTGCATTTTTATTGCGACGGGAATCTAAATTTTAATATTTGATTCTGGATATTATGAAAATATATTTTCTCCCACAATCAGTAAAAGCTAAATCGCATTCAAATGCTTTAGAAGCATAACAAGAGTTTGGTGGTTTGCTAAAAACATTTGTCACAGATATTCAAGTCCCTCTAATCTTAATCTGAGCCCATTCTTTCTTTACAGGTCAGCATTTTCTTTTTTTAATATCTCAATAACCATTAGATGAGGGGATAACTTCTTATTACTATACACTCACTGGCCACTGTGCTAGGTACTGCTCAACTGATCTTTAATGCAAAATATATTTCATTAACCAATCATATGCGAGCATTTAAGCAAGTAGGCCTGCTGACGTTCAGCAGTAAGAAAGGTGATTTAAGTGACTTTGAACATGATTATTGGTGTCAAACTGGCTGGTCTGAATATTTCAGAAATTGCTGATCTACTGGGACTTTCCTGCACAACCATTTCTAGGGTTTTCACAGAATGATCTGAAAAAGAAGCAAATATCAAGTAACTGACAGTTCTCCAGGAGAAAATCCCTTGTGGATGTCAGATGAGAATGGTTTAAGTTGATAGGAAGGCAACAGAAAAATAAACTAAAATAACCACACATTTCAACCAATGTAGGCACCACACCTGTCAGCTAAGAACAGGAAACTGAGGCTACAGTTCACACAGGATCATCAAAATCAGATAACAAAAGACTGGGAACATTTCCTGGTCTGAAAAGTCTAAATTTTTGCTGCACCATTCAGATGGGAGAGTCAGAATTTGGCGTAAACAACATGAAAGCATGGACCCATCCTACCTTGTATCAACGTTTTAGGCTGCTGCTGGTGTATAGGTGTTGGCACACTTTGGGCCCTTAGGATGAACACTCACAGTATGCACCCACTGTTCCCTCAAAAGGTTCCAACATTGTTGCTAAATTGGAGCACCCAACACTGTGTGCACCCACATTCCCACCCTCTGTCTTGTGGGAACCAGTTTTGTGGATCACACTATAAATAGCTCTGTCAGCGTGGTTCTATACCACAGCTGATCAACATGGCAAAGCAATTCACTGTTCAGACTGCCTTACAGTTGATATTGGAGGAGACAGAAGGTTTTGATAGTGATGCAGAGGAAGAAGTTTCAGAATATGAGGATCACGTTTCTGAAAATTCATAGTCTTGCACCAGAGTTTGAAGAGGAGGATGAGCCAACTCCAAAGCATAAAAAAGTCTGAGGACCAACCCGCGAGCAGCCAGCCATAGGACCAGCCCCTAAGCCAGGTCCAAAACACAAGCAAAACTCAAGACCAGCCCACGAGCAGCCAGTCACAGGACCAGCCTGTCAACAGTTTGAAAATTACATATGGATGTCAAAAAATGGCAGAATTGAATGGTCTTCCTGCTCAAGAAATGAACCAATCTGCATGGCTGCCAATGTAATTTGGATGATACCCGGACCTTGGCAGACACACTTGGCAGTCATTCATGCACAATACATCAAGTCTTCTTTTGACCTTTTTTTTTTTGACATTTTCATGCCATAAAATAAAATCATCCTGGATTGCACAAATTTAGCAGGAAGCAGAGTTTTTGGAGAGAAGTGGAAATTTTTGTATAAAACTGATTTGGATGCTTACTTTGGGGTGCACTGAAACTAGTGTTTTCAGGTCCAAAGGGGAGGACACAGAATCCCTTTGAGATGAAGAAACTGACAGAGAACTTTTCCAGTCAACAATCTCTCTGAAAACTTTCAAAAGAATTTCCAGGACCGTCCATTTTGATGACTGTGATGATAAACCAGCCTGATGGCAGAGAGACAAACCAGCTGCCATCAGGAGAGTGTGGGACAAGTGGGTGACCCATCTCTTCTCTAAAAGAGAATGAGAATAAAACAGGGTACATTTTAGTAATGAAAGTGGCTAACATCTAATGCTTAATTTATAGTATGAGGGAATGTGAAACCTTGTACTTGTGACTTGTCTTTTTTTTTCTTTTTTTTTAGAAATGCACCAATTCATTGAAACATGTGCAAATGTAAAAATGTAAATGAAGTATATAAGGCAAAAACAGAGGTGGTACAACAAAGATAAAGAGATGCAATCTGAATGATGCTGGATTCATGCATTTATTACTTCTAGACTGGACTATTGTGATTTATTACTATCAGATTGTCCTAAAAAATCCCTGAAAAGCCTTCAACCTATCCAAAATGCTGCAGTGAGAGTACGGACTGGGACTACAAAGAGAAGGAATATCTCTCCCATACTGGATTCTCTTCACTGGCTCCCTGTTGAATCCAGAATTGAATTTAAAATCCTTCTCACATACATGGTATCTTCTTGAATAATCAGGGCCCATCAATAATCAGGGCTGAAGCGATGGCGCTCCCATCTGTTAACTGCTTTTAGTTTCTGGTAGAATTGCAACCACATACAATAGAGCAATAATTCTTTTGGCATATTAAACCAGAGGATTTACACTTACATATCATGCATTCAACGTGTCCCAGAGCGCTGTATCCTTCCTCTAACGGGTTTGCAAAAATCACGTAGAAAGTGCAAACAACAAAACATACTCCATGCGCTTTATCGTGTGCATTAGCGTGCACAGCTATGGCATTTCTGTATCTAGCATAATATGTAGATACAGAAAACAGTTTTCAATCTCTTTGCGGGTTAGTGCAGGTTTTAGCTTCCTTATGTAGGTACTATGGATTTCCTTCATACATATTATTATAATTAGGGTTCTGAAGGTTCTATTGATGTAAGGTGAGTTGAAATATTCCACAGCATGTAGAAATGTAAAGATATGGTCTGGCAGACTTGCTCTATTATATGTCTTAAAGGGCTACAGACCTCATAGCACCGTATCGCGTCACTTTCAGACTGCTGGCTTACTTGTGGTTCCTAGGGTACTTAAAAGTAGAATGGGAAGCAAAGCCTTCAGCTTTCAGGCCCCTCTTCTGTGGAACCAGCTCCCAGCTTGGATTCAGGAGACAGACACCCTCTCTATTTTCAAAATTAGGCTTAAACTTTCCTTTATGATCAAGCTTATAGTTAGGGCTGGATCATATGCTGCAATAGGCCTAGGCATGATGCACTGAGTGTTTCTTCTTCATACACCTTTTTACACTATCTATGTGTTTATATACCACTCTGCATTTAATTATTAGTTATTATTAATCTCTGCCTCTCTTCCAAAGTGTGTCTTTTGTCTTGTTTCCCTCCCCTCATCCACAACAGGTTGTGGCAGATGACTGCCCCTCCTTCAGCCTGGTTCTACTGAAGGTTTCTTTCTGTTAAATGGGAGTTTTTCCTTCCCACTGTCGCCAAGTGCTTGCTCATAGGGGGTCGTTTTGACTGTTGGGTTTTCTCTGTGTTATTGTTTACTTTCCAAAGCACCTTGAGTTTGACTGTTTGTTGTGATTTTGCACTAGGTAAAACTGAATTGAATTAAATTGAATTATGCTTCTGTGTGACAGGCTGTAGTAATGAAGTGCCTACAGGTCCAATTTAAAATCATTTCTTTGCTAAGTTGTGTGCTATGTGTAGACACAGCAGTGTTTCATCCCTTGAATTAGGTGCTTTGTTTATGCTTAGGTCAGTGTTAAGTGGCTTAGCAAAAAATAAAACAACAACAACTCTGGACTGGGACTTCCATACCACACTGTAATATTTATGGTTTGTGGGTCTCTCTCTCTCTCTCTCTCTCTCTCTCTGTGTGTGTGTGTGTGTGTGTGGTTGTGTGTCTTACATTTTTCATGGCAGAGCGCGTCTTTTTTGAAGCTTGGAGGGACACCTTGTGGTGAAGGAGTATTACATATCGTCACCCTCTTAAAATAATGGCCCAAGTCATTTTTTAATAGAAGTTTTATTTTTGCCTAAATCATCATATTTTCAATATTTGGTTCAGCTTTTTGTCTTTTCTGAAAGAGTTGATAGAAATTACTTAGGCCATTATTTTAAGAAGATGACAATATAGTAACATGTACTGAAATATTTTGTTTGCTCACAAAAAATAATTATATATTATATATGGATTGTAAACTTGAATATATATTATTAAACATAAATGTATTTGTTAAGATAAAACTCTGAACATATAAACTGAAACTTAGAATAAAACTGAATGAAAATTTAATATGTTTTAATCTGGAATGAAAACATTGCTATATAGAATGAAAATTAGTATCAATAGAATTAAATTTGCAAAATATGGAATGAAAATGTGAATATACAGTACTGTGCAAAGTCCTCATTTTGCAAGAAAAATGAGAAATAAGTACAGCAATTTATTAAAATGTGTAAACAAATTGAAATGCAACAACAGAGTTTGTACAATTATAATGGGCTTTAAAGTCAATATTTGGTGTTTATTCTTCAACACAGCCTGAACTCTCTTAGGCAAGCCTTCTGTAACTCAATTCAATTTATATATTAATAGTGATTCTAAATGCTGTTTTACCAACTCTTATATTCATGCTATTCTATGGTTTATGGAGCTGGATTATATATATATATATATATATATATATATATATATATATATATATATATATATATATATAAAATCTCAGGAAGCCTAAGTGTTCCATAAAATCTTATAAATCTTCATCAGAATAGCTGCGCATTCTGTTTTTACATTGCACCAAACAACAAACAGAAGCCAAAATCAATAGATTTAATGGTGCTCTCTGTCAGCCCAGTACTTTCTTATTCTGATAGTTCACTTGCATCTCTCTCCTCCTTCTGCAACTATTGTGTGATATTGCCTCATGCACTTGAAAGGCCTACGACTGCTAGGAGAGATACCAAGAGATTCCACACACACATATGCACACGCCTTCACACGCGCACACCCTCTACGAGCTGGGACACGAGATAGGCAACTTATGTTTTCTGTTGACTGTCGGAGCTTGATATGGCTCCACACAGCCCCGGGGATCAATCAAAATACGGAATGGGGGGGGGGCACTAAAATATTGGGGGCAAACATAACATGAGGCTGTGCTTATTAATTCTCCAAACACACTTCTCTTATTGTGTTGCTGTTTGGACTCAGTCTCAGCTCCTTAATCTAGAGGGAATAAGGTTGTTTCTCTCACAAAATGGTCAGCTGTCAGTCAAAGTCTCCCTTCATGTGCTGCCATCCGGCAATGAATCCTGGGAATAAGGCTCAGACTTTGACTGCACTGCAGCCAAAAGGAGAGGGCTGGAACCTGCAGTTTTGGGACTAAGTAGAAACATAATGGGAGGGGTACAGGGGCTTTTATTCTGCATGTCTATCTCTTAATCCCACTCTGTTCTTATTCTGTGTGTGTGCACCAGGCTGAACAGAGTTCAGGGTGTTTTGATGAAAAGTATGAGGAGAAGAACAGTCCAAAGACAGAGGTGGATGATACTACATATCTGATTTATTTGGCTGTAATTGACCTGATGTTTCATTTCCTGACATTGACATCGACTATTAAAAGGACCTGAATTTCAGATACATCAAATTGAGCAATTGAAAACAAAATTCCCATGAAGTCATACCCAACAACTATTTATTGTTGTGTCAACAGGTGATTGTTTGTTTCGCAAAATACAGCCGAGAAAGAGGAAGAAGGGAAAGGAAAAAAGAAAGCCAGTGAATGCTTCTGTTTCTCAGAGCAAGAAAGCAAAACCTGAGCATGAATCACACTGGCGGGGGTAGAAACTCAGAGAAAAGTTGCCAGCTGATGAGAGGGAGAAAGTCAACTCAGTTAAACTGACGCAGTGGAGATCTTGAAGCCATGCAGTTAACAGAATATTGCCTTCAAATAACACTCGCACATGCTTTTCCAAAATCAAACATGCATTGGGTATTTCAGAAGGGTAAAGAGGTGTAAATACTCAACAGTTTAGCAATACAAATTCTCTAAATGTTTCTGATAATGAATATTTGTAGAGCATGTTACACAATTTTTCCAGCAATCCCTTTATTCAGTTGATTGTTTAAGCAAATGATAAATGAACATTATTAAGTAAAAATAAAATAGAAAATAAAATCTATATTTAGCATGGATCTGCCTTGATGCTGCTGATGTGTCACAAAAAACCACAAGCAAATTCAATCACTACTACTAATTCAAAGAGCATTTTGTAAACGATCCTTCGTTGCAAGCGCAAACTCAGTCGTCACAAGGCTGTGAGTGCAGTTCGGATCACAGTGGTCACGGACAAGTTCAGCATCTCCTCTGGAAGCCACCTCACTAAGGCTTGTTATAGTTTAGTCACCCATTTGGAAACTTCTTGTCTTTTCTCTTAGGAAAGGTGTCTGTATGTTCAGTCATCCTCTTGGAACAATTACATTTTTTTTTTTTTTTAAGAAAAGAACTACCAAAATCATGCAAACTACCATTTGTGAGACAAAAACCAGTTGGTGCTCTTGACTTGATTTTTCTCTTGGTGCTGGCTGGGTAAGTTTGGAGTTGAGGTCAGCGTGGGCGTTTTTAGGCACTGCCATCCTGTTTGAGCCGCTGACTGCGAGCCTTGTAGACCTCGATGAGTAAATCTTTGACATACTGTATTTCTCGCTCCACCGATTCCGCCTTGTCACGAAGCTCCCGGTTCTGCCCCTCGAGGCCGTGCAGCTCCTCCTCCAGAGAGTCCAGCTCCGCCCTCTACGCAGCCTGTACCTGCAATTAGGAACAATGTGTCTGGTTGGTTTTACAGGTTTTGCTGCCTTGCACCTTTGATAATTAGTCAAGCAAGCGTGACCTTTGAAGCTACACTGTTTGAATTACACAGAGCTCAAACATCGCTCCACTGGGATAGTATGAGGTGCTGCTTATTTCACCCTTTTCTGCATGGTCTAACTTTTAACCTCGCAATATAAGGACTTTTTTTTTCATGTGCACGCTATTTTACACAGAAGTGAGTAAGTGAAACACAGTGAGCTTGCCAGACTTATAGAAGTGGTTAGGTGGGGCTGAATTTGGCAGACAGTGAGGGACTTTCCATGTCCCTCCTACATTTTGCAGGACATTTAAAGCAATGTGATGTCTGCTTTATGTAACACTCCTGCCATGCTTAAGTTTTACATTTAAACAGACCCTTACTAATGATCAACAGCAATATTTTTTCTATTATCAAATCCAAAATAGACTTGCACATTTTTAGGATGTTAATGAATGTCAACGTGTGTTTTATGATGAAGAAAGTGAGTCAGCTGTTTACCTGTGAGCAGCAGTTTTGTTCTGGTCTCTCTTCTTCTGCTTCCTCTCTCCACTGCTGGAATCCAGAGACACTGCACTCATCACCAGAGCCGGTTTCACAGAGCAGGGCTCATCCTTTAGCCTTTGGGTGGGGCGGTGGATGGGGCCACCCAACAGTGGCCCCTCACCCTCCCCTCTGGACAGACATTCATAGCTTTGGTCTGCAAGGCATTCTGGATAGAGGTAGTGGCCATGTTGGGGATCGACAGCCTGTGCTTGTGACGGCTGATCTAGGTCACCTATAAAGCTATGGTAAGGCTCTGTGCTGGCCATGGACTGGTGGAAGTAGCCGTCACTGGCCACCATTGTCTCTTGGGGGATACTCCCAGAAAGTCCTCCATCTTTACTGCAGTGCAAGACCTCGAGCCCCGCGCTGTCATAACTTACATTGACCTTCACATTGTGCATCAACTGTCCCTCTCGCTTGTGGTGGCCATCGTACGAGCCACCCAGGCAAAAACCTCGAGCAATCTCTTCGCTGCAAAACATTCCTTCTGAGAAACAATAACTCTCCTCTTCCTTCAATGATAAAGCACATTCTCTCACCTTCTTGATGCTGCCGAGGCTATTCTTGCTCACCGTCTTCAGTGTCGAGTAGTGGTTCACAGACAGCTCTGTACTTCCTGAGTAACATCCCCTGGAGCCCCACGTATCAAGTCCAACTTCATCCCCGACTTTCACAGCCTCACCAAGGATTCTTCGCCCGTTGTTGTGGTGGTAGCGGTGGTGGTAGTTGTATGGAGCGGGTCTTGCGATTTTGGTTCTGCTGATGGGTCCGCCGCAGAAGCTGGCCAGGTCCAGTTCCCCTGTTGCCAAGGTAACAACCACAGGGCTGGTTTCTGATTGGCTGGTCCCATACGAGCCATAGGGTAACTGGTAATAAGACTGGGAGCCCATGGCTTGGGCACCCTTCTCACATTTTGAAGATTTCTCCAACTTGTTTGTGGTGGATGTGGACTCGGAGCGGAAGTAGTCCTCAAGCTGAGCTAGCTCCTCCTGCAATAGAGAGGTCATGACCTCCAGATCCGAGGGCACCTTGACATCTTGTTCTAACGGCGAGGGTGGAAGAGATGAGCTTGGAGAAGACTCGGTCGTAGACACAAATGAAGACAAATCAACTTTTTCCGTCATCCAATCAGAGTGACCATCACCTAGAAAAATTAAAAATAAGAATAAAGCATCATGTAATCAGCAAAGCAATCCATTTTTTTCAAGTGTTTGCAAAAAAAATGACTAAAATTAAATCTTAAAATTTAGAAAAAAAATCTTAAAGAAAGGTTGAGAGCACAAATGTAGAAAAAAAAAGAAAGAAAAAAAAGAAGCTAAAATTAAAATTAAGCAATACATCCAAAAAAAATCCAAGCGCCCAACTAACCGATCATCTGAAAATGATTGAACAGCATCGTCTGCATTCGATAAATATCCACTTAGCTGTACTCACTGTACGACATTAGCCCCGTGCTGCACTGCGGCTCCGACCTCGGGATGTGGAAAAATAAAAAAGCGTCTTGGCCAAACTCACCAATTAAGTGCTGCCTCTCCGTTGGCTCCGCCCCCGTCCCCGGCCGTGATTGGCTGGGGCTAGCCTGTCGGAGTTGGGGAGCGCTGAGCTCGCCTGTGGAAATGGGAGAAATTTTCCTGCGAAGGATCGATGCCGCCATTGTGTCGTCTGCTTCGATCGAATTGTTCAAAAGCACAAACCGTGCACTGGGTGGATGAAAGATTTGTGGAAACACCTGAAGACCTGTGGGGGAAAAAATACGAAAATTTGTTAAATCTGTAAAAAAAATATTTGTATTAGCTTTAAATGCCCCATTTCAACCTCTAAAGTTAATAACCTTCTAGATTTTTCAAAACAATGTAATATTAATATTTTAGAAGATAATCACAAAATAAATGTTCATTAGTGGGTAACTGGGTTCAGCTGAATTAAATCAGTGGTCTATTCACCTATAATATAACCTCATAGAGCCATTATTACTGACTTATGTCACACTTTAAATTTAAATTAGTAGTTTAAAAACATTATACATGCTTCAGGGGGGGGAAATGTACAAATAAAAAAGATTAACAATATTTTTTAAAAAACTTTAGTATTCCTTAAATAACAGAACTACAGACTTAGAGAAACATAAAACAGAAAGTCATTTACAGACTGTAGATAGCAGAAACATTTGTTGCGCATTTTAAATGTGTCAAGACAGAAATCAAATACATTCACTGTGGTTGCAGTTTAAAAATGTAAGTTTGACAAGGTTACTTTAAATAGTAATAACCGCTGAAATCGCCCCGTAAATATTGTAAAATAACCACCGAACTCACCGTGCAATGTGAAGTCAGGTTAAAGTGTCTAAATGTGTTTGTTTAGTAAAAGGAGACGTTTAACTTTCCTCTACTCCTACAAAGCTAAAAGACTCTTGTACTCACCCCATAGTTTCTGAATTAGTCTTGTAAAAAGTGCGTTGCAGAAGCAAAGCACACGAAGCTTTACGTTGAAGAGGACGACAGTCACCGTTTAAAAAGCCATAATTTCCCTTTTGGAAATCAGGGACCCTTCATGAAGCGCTATTTCAACGAACAGGACTTGCAGACAGAAAGTTTTTAAATCCGCTACTTCTCCAACTCCTAATGCCCGGACCGGATCACAGCAGATGAAATTAATCCGCACTTAACTGAGTTCACCGGGTCGTTACGTCATGAAGCTGGGGGACTTTCCCGTTATCCGGAGACCACCGGCTGCTCTTGTGTAACGAGCCCATCCAATTGACCCTGTTTCACTTGATTTTTTTTTTGTGCCTCATTTCACTTTTACTTCACTTGCAGTAACTAATTTGCCCTAAACTAAACGTTTGCGGTGTCAGATAAAATAATTTTAGAAGTAAAACAAAGTACTTTGTTGTTACTGTCTCTTGTTAGGAAAAAGTACAACAAAAATAAACTCCCATCACTTGTCCAGCGAAGCACTGAATATTAAAACTACCAAATAAACACATTATTAAACTCTTCTAGACAAAAACAGCGTAGAGGAAAAAATGAGAAACATGTTCATGAGACGGTAGAGCAGGCACTACTTTCAGCGCACCGCAGCGGAAGGACATCGTGTTGCAGTTCGAAGGTGTAACTTTAGTTGCAGCCCTGTTGCATCAGATCCGCAGGGGATTCGCTGAGCGCGTTAACAATGTGGCCGCACCATTGGTTTATGACGGGGAACTTTTCTGTTTCTATTGGCCTGCTATCACTCTTACACTGATTGCTAATCATTACGCATTAACAACGAGTTGACACTAGTGCGACTGGAAAGGAACTAGTGAAGGTGTGGCGAGAATAGAAAGTCTGACCTCCAGCTGAAGGCAGAGACAGACAAGCAGCCATTAGTTTAGTAATTAGTTGGCCTACAGTATGTTTCCTTTTCTTTCTCTTTGTTTTTTAATCTTTTAATGTCATGTCTGTCGGTTTGTAGGATTACTTCATAGCTGACCATAAAGTTACTTTACCAAACTTTTTACTTAAACTTTTGAATTTTCTATCAACAAGTTAGACATAAATACACAGTAAGCAGAATTTTTAAAGTTTGTAGTTTAAAGTAATAAATTTGAACTATTGTCTCAAATCTGCTTTTTCAGAGTGGTTTTGGGAAATTATGAGTAGACTCAGAAACAAATGATGATCTCGGTGTGTGAGTAATCAAGAAAATCCAAGCACGTGGATGTTCGTAAACAGCTGGCTGATTTTACCTGTTAAATATTTCATTAAAAATAAGAAATGTAATAGTGAATTGCATTCAGCATTTTCTCTGTGTGTGTGTGTGCTCAAGTTTGAGTGGGAAATTAAGGAGAAACTAAACAGACCAAACACAACCTGTAATCAAAGCACCTCAGAGGTTATGTACATTCTACACCTGCAACTTCTTCAAGACTGGCACTCATTCCCCTATAGATAGATAGATAGATAGATAGATAGATAGATAGATAGATAGATAGATAGATAGATAGATACATGCCAAAGTTTGGAAATTCCTTTACTACAGCAGTTTTAAAAAGTGTGGTTAGACATAACAAACATATAACACATGGGTACATTTTTGTAACTCAGTATAACAGAATATAATATGACCAAACACACAGCTTAATTAGGTAAAAAGTAACCAAATTAGATTTTGTTTATCACACGCTCTCTTTCTTGACAAATGCACTAAAGTCAAACTATAAGCTGCATGGATGGGGAGAGAGCTTAAAACCATATCTGTACAAAAGTGCACACTAAAGAATAATAGCTATTTGCTTTATTATCATAGATGTATCATTGATGCAATACTTCATTCCACTGAGTGCATCGCAGCTGATAGTCAGTGTTCATATGTGGGTGCAGAAATCCTGAATGGCAGTGACTGTAGTCCAAATGAAAAGCTTAGGCATCTGCAAAGTTTAAAGTTTTACAGACCACAAACTAGCACCTAATTAAAAGCCTTTAAGACTGCTGTGTTTGGTAGTTTGTTTTTCTAATGAAAATTTACACCATGTCCAACCCACCATTTTAAGATTGAGCAGTGATCTGAAAAGTCAGCAAGATACAGAAGTGAAACTGTAACAGAGCCATCCATTTTTTTTAAAACTGCTTATTCTGCTTAGGGTTGCCTTTGGGCTGGAGCATATCCCAAATGACATAGGGTGAAAGGCACAAGACATGCTGGACAGGTTGCCAGTCCATCACAGGGCTAACACAGAGAGACAGACAAGCACACAGCTCACATTCACTCCTAGGGCCAATTTAGAATCACCAGTTAACCTAACAAGCATGTCTTTGGGCTGAACCCAGAGAGACTCCATGCATGCAACATATAAACTCCACACAGAAAGGTCCCAGCTGGCTGCCAGGTCAAACCATTGTTAAACTTTATTGATTACAGTTTGTTTTTAACTGAAAAAAAAGTATTTACGAATCTTTATAAATCATGTCCAGTGTTATAATTTACATTTATAGTATTGCGTATTGTATCATAGATAATAAAAGAAGGACAGTGACATGGGCGTATACACAATTTTATTTGTTTTGCTGTATTTTGTTGCTGAATACCAAATATAATTCGTGTTTTGTAATAAAGGTTTTATCACAGATCACATCTCAGAGATAAACACAAAAATCTGAAAGTCATTCATTAGATTAAGCTGAATAGAGTAAGATGTTCTACTTACTTAAATAGTGAGTTTGTGTGGCATTTAATTCTTTTTTGAATTAATTAAACTTATTAGTGACTGACAATCTTTTTTGCCAATTAAGCAAGCAAAAAAAAAAGACACTTCCACTGTGCTCATTTCTGTCATGTCAGCGAGTGCGATGAGAGCCGGTGCAGGAGCATTACTGTAAATCTTTCAATAAGGTTCTTTATTGTATTCTCCATGTTGTGCCATACTAAGTTGTTCTGTTTTGTTAAATCATATTTATTGTTCAGTTACTCAGGCTGCACCTCTTTTACTATCATACAGCAAATTTGGGAACCCACGAGGTGACGTGAGAGTGACAAAGTGAACTTCAAGCTCTCAAAATAACAAAAATAATGGCGGTGCAGCATATGTTTCCAAAACAAAGAAGCAAATTAAAACACCACAAGACTCATTTTACCTCATTATTGTTACGTTTTACTATCTCAATCCTGCTGAAGAGGTGTGAGTGAAAATAAGTCGCAGAACTTAATCAAAAATATTTCAGCCATGAAAATGTTTCACTTCTAAGTTCATCAATTCACAAAGACTAAAGCAGTTCATCAGCATGCTGGTTAGCAGCTAGTCTCCACCATGTCGCACCTGTTTAAATTAACCTGAAAGAACAATTCAATTGTGGGTCACAGTATAAAAGAGGCACCAAGTGCAGGTGCTGGGCAAGAAGTTGGAGCAGCGAGAGCACCCAGAGTGAGAGGAAGCAGGCAACAGAAGGCAGTTTTCATTTCTTTTTTGTGACTTCAGCCAAATACTTTGTATTACCAAATTATCAATTTTTTTTTTGTTACCATCTTGTATATGTGCTCTGATTTTCTTTGCAGTATTCCCCACTGAATTTACATTACATTACAGAGGTACAATTGCTGAGGTTTGCAATGTGAAACAGGTAACATTGTAGAACTCTAAATCCTATTGCAAATAAACCCCACACATCACCACAATGAGAAAGCATGCATTTGAATATGTAACATAGCCAAATCAAAACATATATGAAATCGTTTGACGTTAGTGTTTTGAATTTATCACAAGTGTTTATTTGATGGCATATAATAGCTCTGTGTATTGTTTAAAGAAGAGAGAACATGCTTTGAGTGACTTTGCAAGAGATGTGTGGAATTTTGACAAAGTAGTTATTTTCAGTTTGTGTTTAGAGTTTTGGTGATTATGTTATTATTATAATAAAAAAAACCCGTCTTTACAGGACATGAAGGAAACCTTAGGATGACCTTAGGATTTACAGAGACTTACATCACTGTGTGTTAAAGGTTAGCAGTCTAAAATCTTTAGTGTCTTCACACACACACACACACACACACACACACACACACACACACACACACACACACTGCTTTTCCACCAGCTGCTTCATAATCTGATGCCTTCATGAATTCACCGCTGTCAAAACATCATTAATGTTTAACAGGTCCCTCAGAATAGGCTCTTTATTAATCATGAAGTTTAATGGACTGTAATAAAAGACAAATATTATGAGTGCAGTGGCTGCAAACCTAATTGTTAATGTAAATACAATAAACTACATATTCAGTTTGACTGATCCTAGAACAGTGATACTGACAGACGATGGAGTCACATTTGCAGACAATGAGCAGAAGCTGGTGACGTCAGTTTAAACAAAGGAAAATACTCTGAAATCCCGTGTTCATGTTTGCAAGCCTGCTGTCATGTGATGGTCCACAGTTCCTCTGCAATACAGTGTATTTACATTTTTTTTAATCCATAAAACTCAAAATTTGATGCTCTGAACCAAATGCAGTGTCCTAAACAAACTAATTTGAATCAAGCAATCACAACCACACACACACACACACACAAAAACAACACGACAGCAGTGGTTCAGTGCAGAATAAAATGTTTAGTCCATGTGGATAATTTGCAATGCTACAAAATGATTAAAAAAAATATGCATGATATTGTGAGTGGCCACAGAGAATCTGCAGAGAGTGGGCTGCACACTTTGTCATGCTTTCCTCCAGTCTGAGGAATGTTTCATATGTAAAGT
>JAMQGT020014213.1:0-11353 GCA_024447675.2 Pterophyllum scalare
TAGATTACAGATTCGAGTCACCTGGAACACCTTATTCGAGGACAATTTGTTACTCCAATGTAACAAACAATGGAAGTTTCATAGAAACCAGCTAATGGGCACCTAACATTTCTGTGCTGGTTATAATAAACACCTGATTGCAAGTCAGGCATTTTTACCACTCACAGAATGTCAGATGTTTACATAACAGGCCTGAACCCATGCTTAGAGAGAGCAAAAAACAATTACTTATAGCCTCTCTAAGACAAATGCAAGCCTGATTCAACTCAAAACATTACTGTCGGGTTCTCCAAAATGCCCTGCCGGGCAGATGTAGCAAGTGCTCAGCCAATTCTGGGCTGCATCTGCTGCCACCCCTGAGAAAGAGGAGCAATATGGTTAGTTAGCAAGTCTGGATTAAAACCTTCAAATTCACTTATAATACAGATGTCTAAATAAATTTGATCATGTAAAAAGCAGCATCCCTTTGGACCCGTGTTCATCAGTTCTAAAGCACTGAAGACTAAATGTATACTTGCACTCCACGCAGGCTCTTAAACTGAAATGGTTTTATGTTTCCTTTATAATTTTATATTAAATATGAAATTCAGATGAGATTTTTGTTCCTGTGTGTGCGTGCGTGCGTGCATATGTGGACGTGTGTGTATGGCCATAACCAGCTATGAGGATTGGACATCAGTAAAAACTGGCATGAATCAATGTGTGACGCTCTGGATAGCTTTTCATTTGAAAAGACTCTAAGAGGATTTTTGGAGAAGATATTTAAATGAATCATACAAACATGATTTAACAGGATTTGCACAGGCAATTTGATACAAATTGTGCTGAATTTAACACTGAAAAACACATCCAACACTGCGCCTGATGAGGCAGTGATAATTGTATTCATTTATTTGGAATGAGAGGGGAGATGTTATCAGCGCCTAATTGCCATGGGTGGATGGCTTAAAGCTGGTGCCAAAGCTTTAGCTCAGTCCTTTAATTCCTGGTCCTAAATAATACCGGCATTTAATGAAACAGAGCAGACTTTAACCAAACTTAACTGAACATAATGTGGAGCGCTGGAGGGAGGAGGAGAATCCCAACACAAGACATGTAAAAATGGTTATTAAAGGTAGCCAACTTCATTTTTTACAGTCAGCTGGTGGGGTTGCAGTGTTTCAGGGTTTTGGTCATATTTCTACTCAGAGATAGGTCCATCATGGAAACCTTAACAAATCCCCCAGCATCACATGGAATGCAGAAAAAACAGCAATGTGCGCCTTTATGTACGGGGCACAGTAACCTCAGTAACACAGGTACGATCAGGACCTCACTTTAAATCATGATATAAGTTCTCCTAGAAGAACGAGGAGAACACAAATCCAGATGTTACACAAGAAAATAAATCAGTTTTATACAGCAAACTTCTTTTCCACAAAGCAGTCCTGAATCCTGCCTCTCATGAATAACCTAACTGCCCCCCATCAATTTCTAACAGAAAAGTTCACCCTAATATCACAATAAATGAATTCTCCTTCAGCAGCTTCTCAAATGTGTGTAAAATATGTGCTTAAATGTATGCATTTTGTTAGTAGATTACTTTCCACTCCAATTGTAGATTTTTGTAATTGTGTCTTCATGCTAATTTGCCCCACCTAAAGTTAAAGTAACTTCTTTAATCGCTTTTAATCACTTCATTTCTTAACAAGACTTTTATTGTGACACATTTGTAGGAACATGGATGAATCTGTTTCTGCCTTTTATGTCATAATAAGTTATCTGTGACTCTGATGTTCACCCTCTGACAGCTGGTTACAAATTTATACATCATTCTACAAGAAACTAGAGAGGGACAGAGAGCGCATGAGAGAGCGAAGGAGGGGAACATTCCAGAGGGAAAGAATGGAAAAGAGAAAGCGGACACATCACTAATCACTAATTTCTAAACCCTATGAATATATATGATGAATAGTGTGCTGATCAATGCTGAGTAGTTTTTCCTTCCACTTGGGCTCAGACTTCAGAAAGCTGTCGTGGTATCCTGTTAATATCAAGGCTTTTCACTCTGGGATAGGAATTTCACCCCTGAAAGGCACAACATTAGCTTTGCACTGACAGCTAAAGTTAAGTCTTGCTGCTGTTCAACCAGTGCAGAGGGGTGGATGAAGCCAGATTAATAGATTAGCGAGCTTAAAGTCAGAGTTCTATTTTTCATGAAAGTGGCTCTCTTTTACCTGGTTTAATCACTGTGGCAACTTGGTTGGGAGTGGATTAGATTCTGGGCTTTGGTTTAAAATTGACCGGAAGTGCCATGTTTTGACAGATTCTATATTAACAGCATGTTTTAAGCTGGGGGAATAAGTTTTATATGTGCAAATTATTAAGCTGTATCTTACTAAAACTAGTGAATGAAGTGCCACATTGCCACAGGAATGTGCATGTATTAATTTGGTGACATAGAAAATAGATTAAAGTTGCTATACTTGATTATAACCCGTTGCTATGTCTCTTTTACTCAGCTAGAATTGCAGCTTCTAGAACACAGAGCACACATCAAGATTACCTGTTCAATCAATAAAATTAATTCCACTTTGATCGGTGACAAACTAAAGTGATTTCCACATCTCCTTTCTCAGGCTGTGAGACAATTACATTTAATGTTTAAATGGATCCAATTTAAAGTTTCAGAGCTCTAATGTGCAGCCATGACCTTAGGATCTGAGGAGCCTATCCCAGTATCCCAGCTCACATAGAGCGAGAGGCAGGGTACACCCTGTACAGGTCGCAGGGCCAACACAGACAACCATTCACACCTATGGGCAACTTAGAGTAGCCAATTAACCTAACCCCAGTAAGTGCATGTCTTTGGACTGTGGGAGGAAACCGGAGTACCTGGAGGGTACATGCAAACTCCACACAGAGAGTGGTGGCCTGGGCCAAGGTGGCATCGAACCCAGGCCTTCTAGATGTTATTCTAATTGTGAGGAAGCAGTGCCACCGGTCTATGGGCTGGACTGTTCAGTTGCTGAATGGGAGAGACTAAACTGCGCATGCTCACTTGTTCTTTGAATGCAAAGTGAGAGTGACGCTGGCTACTTGTTGCTAGTGAGCTTATTAACTCTAAATTAAGTAATGTTCACTCTAAACACTAAGTATTTTGCACTTTTCATATTGGAAGTTAATGTTACTTCATAAATACAAGTTATGAGAGCATATTTTTGATAACCTAGTAAAGTTAACTAATATATGTAAATCAGGATAGCTATTGGATTTTACAGCACATGATTTATGATTTTCTGCCTCTCTTGGCTTTTTTGAAAAAGTGCTCCATTTCAGAGATTTTTTAATTGCCATTTTATCATCACCATCATCGTCACCACCACCATCATCATCATCTGATAATGTCTCTGATTGAAGTAGCTGGCACTCATAGAAATAATTTTTTGCAGTAGAAGACTCATAGGACTTGCAAAATGCCCATTTATATGTGAGCACGCACAGAGCCTTAAACATAACAGAAAAACTTATTTATTTTTATTTTTTCGACTACAGTGGATGCTACACAGTGGTAGCATCATTGCTGCCAGTGGTACTAGGACACTGCACAAAGTGGATGGAATAACAAAGAGGGAGGACTATCTCCAAATTCCTCAACTTCCCCTCAGCTAGATGGTTAAAACATAGCATAAGCACAAATTGCTCTGATTGACACTTCAATTGCAAACAGGATACTCTTCATTTCTCTACCACAACATAAAACAGCTACAGAGGATGAGGGAAGGTATACCTGTATATGTGTGTAAGATAAGAGAGCAAGTGAGAACAAGTGATTTATTGTACATGATTGCCTACTATGCTGTTGGCTCACAGCAGGAATATAATTCAAGCTCAAGTTCATTCTGGCTCATTATTTATTCATTCTCTTTACAACTAAGTACTGTCTCACAAATTAGCTTAACTTCAAAAGTACAACTGTAGGCACTGTTTAAAGTGTTTAAATGTCCTCTGGCCTTTCACAAGCGCTGCATGAGTATCTTAACCATCTTACATGCCTCTCTGCAGCGAGTCACACTAACTGTCAGAATGCTCGAAGCACAGGTCGAGGAGGAGTAGCTGCAATCTTCCATTCCAGCTTAGTAATTAACCATAGACCCAGACAGCGTCTAATTTCATTTAAGCCTGACTCTTAGCCTTGTTCACCCTAATTGGAAAACTCAAAAACCTGTTTTATTTGTTTTTATTTATCGTCCACCTGGTCCTTACTTGGAGTAATATATTATACCAATAGAGCACTTCACTCTAAAATTGCTGGCTTACTTGTGGTTCCTAGAATACTTAGGAGGAGAACGGGAGGCAGAGCCTTCAGCTTTCAGACACCTCTTCTATGGAACCATTCACTTCTTTTGCACTTATTAATTTCTGGCTCTCTTCCACAGCATGTTTTGTCCTGTCTCTCTCCCCTCAACTGATCATGGCAGATGACGGTGCCTGCCTGAGGCCGGAGGCTTCTTCCTACTAAAAGGGAGTTTTTCCTTCCTATCGCTACCAAGTGCTTGCTCATATGGGGTTGTTTTAAAGGTTGGGTTTTTCTCTGTAATTACTGTAGGGTTTTTACCTTGCAATATAATGCGGCTTGAGGTGATTGTTTGTTGTGTCCTGGTGTTATATAAATAAAATTGAATTGAATTTAATAATTTGCAGAGCACACTAACAATGTAATAATGCTTGGTTTGAAATTCAAATCCAAATGGTACAGTAGCTATTACAGACTGACATACCATGGTATGAAGGTAGCTGCCCATCTGCAGCACACACTCCAGAGTCTCCATCATTTGCTCTTGGCGGAGCATGTGGAGTTTGCTATGACTGAGGGATTTGCTGCTTTCCACCTCACACATGGTGGCCTTTAGAGCAATCGAAGCACACTGTAGGACACTCATTCCTGAAGAAAAACAGAGGGGAGCAGGATAATGGACTTAGACATACTCCTCAACCTAATTGGAAACAGTAACTGACAAAAGCATTAAGTATGGCATAAACATTTCTGGTAAACAATGTGAAACTATTCTGGACAGACTATAGACAATGGGCACAGGCTATTACTTTGCTGATGAAGGTGTTTTTATTCACTGTGATCAAATTAATTCTTTGTCATATTATTTTCAGTTTTACACACTAATGCTGCTGCCCCTTCCCTTCCTGCATCTTTACTCCATTTTATAGTCATTTATGTCCATTTTATTTTCTCTCTGTCTCAAGGTCAAAACTAAGGAAAGAAAGTGTTACTAGTTGATGGGAAATCATTAGTCAACTGTTGTGCAATAACAGGTATCATTCAGCTTCTTTGAGTAATCTGCTACAATGTAAATGGCAAACCTATTAAACAACATACTGCAAGTACAGTAGAGCTAAAATCCACTATTTCTGGATTTTAAGCATTGCCACATCTGTTTCTTAGGCTGTTTTCTTTTTACATCATCAGAGGACGCCATTCATTTTGGGTAATATCTGGATGACTATCCCATTGAGAGCTGAAAGTGCTACTGTGTAAAGGATGGGCGTTCTAGTTGGTGGGCTGGTACACTTACTTAGAAGATATCGGCAACAACAAAGATGTATTTGGCGTAATGTCAAAGCTTTAAATTCTCACTCTCTTAGTTATTTTGACTTTTGTCCATGTTATTTTATTTAAAGTTTGAAAACTATTAATCTTACATAATACATGTTGACACCTGACCTGTTAGGCCTTTTTTATTGCAATGATTGGATTGTGTTTTGTGTTTTTAATGTTATTATCATGTTATGGATTTATTTAACCATTTTCAGCAGTTTCATTAAGGTTCTGAAAATAAGGTGCATAAATAAAATGATATGAAAGCTTTAAGGATTTAAGGCAACCATACTTACCAGAGTTATCAGTAGCTTCGACATCAACATATACACCATCCATCATTGCATGTTTTAAAACCTATTAAAAAACAAATATACATACTGGTTAAATATAGAATATAGATAAGCAAAAGAGTAGAATGTACACTATATGGACAAAAGTACTGAGCCACCAACACATTACACACACAGGAGGTGCTTGGTCTTGGAGCCATGAAGCTCCCAGCATGCAGTTTTAGGGCTGAAGTTGCCAGAGAAGTTTTGGAACTCTGCAGTCAGCAGAGCATTGGAGACTTTTATGCACTATGCACCACAACATTCAGCGACCACGCTCTGTAGCTTTACAGAGTGAAGAATAGGAGGATGTCTAGGAGGGAAGAAATTGCATGAACTGACTTGCAATGGTAGCATCCCATTACAGTACCACACTGGAATTCACTTAGTGCTTTAGAACAATCCATTCTGACACAAATATTTGCAAAGCCAGAGTACATGGCCAGGTGCTTGCTTTTATATACCTGTGGCAATGGTACTGAAAACACCTGAATTCAAAGATTAAGAGGTATGACCCAATACTGTTGTCCATATAGTGTATTAGTGATGTACACTGCTCAAAAAAATAAAAGGAACACTCAAATAACACATCCTAGATCTGACTGAATGAAATGAAAAGCATGTGGTCTAACAAGGGGTCTGAGGATCTCATCTCAGTACCTAATGGCAGTCATGCTACCTCTGGCGAGCACATGGAGGGCTGTGTGGCCCTCCAAAGAAATGCCACCCCACACCATTACAGACCCACTGCCAAACCGGTCATGCTGAAGGATGCTGCAGGCAGCAGATCGCTCTCCACGGCGTCTCCAGACTCTGTCACGTCTGTTACATGTGCTCAGTGTGAACCTGCTTTCATCTGTGAAGAGCACAGGGCACCAGTGGTGAATTTGCCAATCCTGGTGTTCTCTAGCAAATGCCAAGCTTCCTGCACAGTGTTGGGCTGTGAGCACAACCCCCATCTGTGGACATCGGGCCCTAATACCATCCTCATGGAGTTGGTTTCTAACCGTTTGTGTAGACACATGCACATTTGTGGCCTGCTGGCGGTCATTTTGCAGGGCTCTGGCAGTGCTCCTCCTGTTCCTCCTTGCACAAAGGCGGAGGTAGCGGTCCTGCTGCTGGGTTGTTGCCCTCCTACGGCCTCCTCCACGTCTCCTGGTGTACTGACCTGTCTCCTGGTAGCGCCTCCAGCCTCTGGACACTACGCTGACAGACACAGCAAACCTTCTTGCCACAGCTTGCATTGATGTGCCATCCTGGATGAGCTGCACTACCTGAGCCACTTGTGTGGGTTGTAGAGTCCGTCTCATGCTACCACGAGTGTGAAAGCACCACCAACATTCAAAAGTGACCAAAACATCAGCCAGAAAGCATAGGTACTGAGAAGTGGTCTGTGGTCCCCACCTGCAGAACCACTCCTTTATTGAGTGTGTCTTGCTAATTGCCAATAATTTCCACCTGTTGTCTATTCCATTTGCACAACAGCATGTGAAACTGATTGTCAATCAGTGTTGCTTCCTAAGTGGACAGTTTGATTTCACAGAAGTTTGATTTACTTGGAGTTACATTGTGTTAAGTGTTCCCTTTATTTTTTTGAGCACTGTACATGACAAAGAGAAGCAAATTACTACACCTACCTACAGCATATTGTAAATTGCTAAAGTGTTTAAAACAGGATTTCACCAGGATGACAAGTAGAGAAAATAATAAATTAAGAAAAAATAAAAACATGACAAATGATTGAGAAAGAATCATTTTTAACCATTTCTGCTAAAATTTGCATAGTGAACTACACATTCTTAATTCCTTATCACAACTATTCTATAAGCTGTGACTTTGAGAGATAGATATACATCTGTGAAATATGAAAAGCACCTGTCTTTGTGTGAATGGTTGAGGTTGCACAAGATTTAACTGAGTTACACCCAATGATTTAGCATGTAGAGCAATGCTTTGGAAATCATTCAACACATACTATACTCTGATACAGATAGCTGCATTTACTGATTGAGGTAGTGAAATTGTGACATAGAAACTAATAGAATAGGAAAAGATTTCTTGATTTTAAATTACAATCCAGGTGATTTTTCTTTGACGTTGGAAAACAACATATTAGGACCCACAAGGCATTCAGTAAAATGAAGTGCTTAACAAATTTATTAGACCATCACCTAGCAGAAGGTTTATACCACAGCTGTCCTAAATTAACAGTATTGGTAAACAATTGGTTTCTATAACAGTTAATCCACCAGTATGTGCAAACTCTTTAATATAGATGATATTTTTAAAGCTACAATATAATAATTGTTGTTATCCATGCATTTTCTGATTTACTATTTTGCAAAAATGCTGGAAAAGCTGTAAAGTATTAATTCTTGGCTACAATGCCAAATAACATTTATTTACTTGCATTGCTGAACAGAAAAATCTTGTTTTAGTGATTAAATGTTATATGTGATTAATTTCTGATGTCTCAGAGAAGTCCAGTGTTTTTGAGAAATTTCTAAAATATGTGTTTGTTTATTAAGCACTGTATATAAATGAGAAGCAGATGGTTGTATTATTGCTTGAAAAAATGCCAAAGAGTTAATTAATCAAAACAAAGATTTATATATAAATATATGAAAGTTTAATTCATCAAGGAATTGTTCAAGCACCAGTCATAAATGATTGGTGGTCCTAGAAGGTAGATACAAATGGTGAAGGAAAAAATAACTGCACCAAAAACAATGAGCCAAAATGAACTTGATCTTAATGGGCTGGCTCAATTGGATAGATTGACCCTAGTCCTTTTTTTCTATACAGATCACTGAATTTTTCCTTTAGGCTGGACCAGTACAGGATCAGTCTGGCTTAATCTATGTCTTGCTGTACAAGTTCTCCAGACTTAGAGCCTTTCACATCATCTTCTGTGGGAATTTGAACTACCTTAAAGGTGAATAGTTTGGCAGATATATTCACTTTGAATTAAAAAGATACATTACCAAAACCTGATTCTTTTTCAGCCATGTGAATCCCACAAACCACAGAGTCCAGACAGTCTGTGAAGTCTACATTCGTTTCTAATGGCTAAATAGCTATTTAGCTTCACTTGTGATAATATAAATGTGATAAACTAAACAATTTGTTAACCTGGACCAGATTAAAACTAATCTACAGCACCCAGTAACTTGTCATGCTACATGCTACTTACATGTGATTCGTGCTTGTAAACGGTGCAGAAACACCAGGGAAAAAGGTGAGGATGGGGGAAACAAAAATAAGAAACCAACAGCAGACATATTATCTGTCATGCAGTCATTCTATATTAATTCTCTTTTTGATAGCACAGAAAAAAAAATCCATAAAATGTAATCAGCAGTCACTGTTTCTCTTACTGTCAGTATTGATTATATATGGCTCAACAGAGATATCCTCCCAAACACACTGTAAACAGGAAAGAAAGGCTCCAACCTCTAGGACTCTGGTGTAGCCATTCTCAGCACTGAGATGGAGGCACGATTTTCCTGCGTTGTTCGTCTCATTGACATTGGCTCCCAAATAGATCAGATCGGCCACCATCAGGTGGTGGTTGTACTTTGATGCGCAGAGAAGAGGAGTCTGAACAGAGAGCAAAGAAAAAAAGAAAACAAAAACAAACAAAAACACCCCATGAAGCTATGAATTGTTAAGTGATGACAAAACATGCTAATGTCCAAGTGGAATGCATTTAAAGAGGTCTACAAATTTACAACCCCAATTCCAATGAAGTTGGGATGTTGTGTAAAACAAATAAAAACACAATATGATGATTTCCAAATCGTTTTCAACCTATATTCAATTGAATACACTACAAAGACAAGGTATTTAAACTTTATGGTTTCTCATTTTGAATTTGAGGCCTGCAACACGTTCCAAAAAAGTTGGGAGAGGGGCATGTTTACCCAACTAGGTGCCATCCCTTTGAAAGAGCCAGGAGCTTTACTTTCCACTTCCTCCATGTAAAGGCTGGCAACAATGGGTGACAGTGGGGAGCCCATGGCACATCCGTACTTTTGTTTGTAGAACCCATTGTTGTATTTGAAATATGTTGTGGTAAGGCAGGTCTAACAGCGTGCAAATCTGATCTGGGGTAAAGTTGGTTCTGTTTTGTAAGGAGTCGTCTTGCTGTAATCATTTTCTGATGGTCTCCACTGGCTCATTTGTGGTTATGCAAGTGAAAAGTGAAACCACATCAAAGACACCATGGTTTCATCTGGATGCAGTGCAAGATTACGGACCTTGTTGGTAAAGTCTGTGGCATTTTCAATGTGATGGGGTGTGTTGCCTAAAAGCGGAGCTAAGATGGTGGCGAAGTGCTTGGAAATGTTGTAGTTCATACTGCTGATCATGGGTCTGAGTGGGACTTCTACTTTGTACCCTGGAGAAACTACTCCATGCATTTATGGACTTCCAAAGATCCACAGACTTTGTACTGCTTTTTCCTTTTCAAGTTGTTGTACCAACAGATTACTTTTTTCTTGTAGTTGCTTGTGGGATTTCATCTTAAGACCTCATAAGTATTGTTGTCACTGAGGAGTGTAGTAATTTTGGTGTGGTAATCAGCTGAATTCAGAGTAACGGTGCACCTTCCCTTGTCGGCTGGTAGTATGGTGATGCATTGATCCTTACTCATGGCTGTGATGGCCTTCTTTTTTTGAATAGTGAGGTTGGAGGGAGGAATTCTTGCACTGGAGAGGGTAGCTGAAACTTTCATCCTGATTTGCTCTGCTTCTGGTTGCAACAGTTTGTCATTTCTTATTGCTATTTCTGTAGCCGTGATGAGAGCCACTACGGGCAGCTGTTGTGGGGATATGGCAAAACTGAGGAGGTGGATTATGTCACCAGCTTTCCTTCGTTTATAGTGCTGTCCTGAGCTCCCTCCCCAGGTGCCTCAACCTCCATTCATAACTTTGTTCAGGTGACCGCAATAGGTCACTTGATAGAATGGGGTGAAGTCTCAAATTGGTTTCACCTGGAACCACTGATTGTAATGGCCCATGCCTCCTTTCACACCTTGGCGCATGTGATTATGAACATGAACAATAGTGTGTCACAACCACCTCCAGGGGAGTACACCCACTGGGGTTTAAATACCTGGGTCTCTCCACTTTTTGGTTTGAGAACTGAAAAAGCCTTTCAGATGAGAGGTGAATCATCATCAAGAAATAAAAAGAAGTCCAGTCACCCTTTTTTGAAGCTCCAGAGACTACTATGACCTGGATGAAGACTACTATGACCTGGATGACTGAGAACCTACACAGACAATATATTTTGTAAACTTTTGCAATTACCTATTAATTGCATACTACTGGGTACAATTTAATGTTGCATTTAACTCATGTAGTGCTATTCACATGGAATAAAGCTAACTATAGGGTGGTACAGACAGAACAGTGAAGCTGCACAT
>JAMQGT020014214.1:0-24164 GCA_024447675.2 Pterophyllum scalare
ATGATGTTGAATTGCAGTTCATTTCTGTGAATTTCTAATTCACTAAATAGGTGACTTGTTGTACAGAGTTTCTTCCTCTTGTGTCACTGTGGCTCGTCGAGCACAATAATAAACAGCAGAATCCTCAGTTGTCAGGCTGCTCATCTGCAGATACACCTGCTGTCTGCTGTTGTCTCTGGAGATGGTGAACCGGCCTCTGAATGACTGAGAGTAGAAGATGTCTCACTGCCACTGCTGATATAAGCAATCCACTCCAGTCCTTTTCCAGCAGCCTGTCTGATCCAAGCAGCATGAATATGACCACCAAACCCTGAGTACAGTGGTGTGAAAAAGTGTTTGCCCCCTTCCTCATTTCCTGTTTTTTTGCATGTTTGTCACACTTAAGTGTTTCGGAACATCAAACCAATTTAAACAATAGTCAAGGACAACACAAGTAAACACAAAATGCAATTTGTAAATGAAGGTGTTTATTATTAAAGGTGAAAAAAAATCCAAACCATCATGGCCCTGTGTGAAAAAGTGCAGGTCAGTCTGTGGGATTCTCCCGGCCTTTTAACCACTGGTTCAGACTCAGTCAGTGTTTGACCCTCAGTACCTGCAGAAATATTATCAGCTCATTACTGCAATCACATTTTCATCAAATATATCTGTTTGTCCAGCAGATTTATGATCTTTTACAGCCAAGGTAGAAAACACAATGAGAGAAACAACTAAACAATTAGACCTCATCATTGTAAGTCAGTTATCGCTGACCAGTCTGCAGTGTGTGTGTTTAAATCTCTGACTTTTTCTTTTGCAGATGAACATCTATAGACAATGAAAATATCAGTTTTGCATTGACTCGTCCTCCACCATCAAAATACCCCATTTCTAGTGTGTGTGTGTGTGTGTGTGTGTGTGTGTGTGTGTGTGTGTGTGTGTGTGTGTGTGTTAGAATGGGTGAATATGGCTTGTAATGTAAAGCACTTTGAGGTAAATAATACTGTGGTACAGTTACAGTGCAAAGTGTACTACACTGAGAGCTTCTGTAGAATTTTGTTGTTGGGTAATACACAGAACAAAAAAGCAGTGATAGTGACGTCATACTGAGAGCTTCTGTTATCAGTTAAACTGTAAAGGTTTCCAGTTTCCTTGTTTTTCTAAACGTGCAGCGCTTTAGAGACTCTCTGCCCTCATCTACCTCTGGGACCACGGCTGTATATGTGAAACTGTTTGGAAACCATCAACACTACAAATAAACTTTGCTGAAACAAGACACACACAATTCACTGCGCACATTTGAATGTCAGCAGGTGTCCAGGCCTGGAGTGGTGAATACACTGTATGCAAACAGCCTCATAAAGATAAGCGCCAACAAACTCTAACAAATCTAAAATATTAATGCTCTTTTTCATTCTGTAGGAGACAAATTCTAGAAATGTGGGGTGTAAAAATGTATGTTTTCTTTTCCTTTTCTTTTATGGCCAGTTTTAATCAGTGTAGTTGCTTGGCTAATGATGGATGACAGAAATGCTTTGTGTATGAGTGTGAAATGGTTAAAACATCAGCAGGTTGTGAAACTGAAATGAAACGGACACAATGTGCAAATGTGATTTTGAAACAAACATGTTCCTGTGCAGATTAAGAAGGAGTGAGAAAAACCAATCAATTAAGCGCCTGCAATGCTATGTCAGGACTTCACGAATCACAAATAAGACAACTATGTTTCCAAAGAAGATGTCACTGTATAAGACGTAAATTAAAAAAATATACAACCATTTTCAAATCATTTTAACTTTCTTTTCTGCAAATCTGCAGTGTGTGCAGTGTGGTTCTGTTCTGTTGACCCATCTTTTACTTTGTGTTGATCATCAGAGCAGCAGTGGAGAATCTCCACATTCAGAATGACAAACACACTGCCTCTGCTGCTGGTTGCTTATTTGCTTCCCTCTGAGTGTTTCTGCTTCTCAGTGTTTCATCGTTTACCAGGGAACATTAACTGATAGTCAGTCGTTGATACCAGAACATTTTGTATTGGCTCTCCTCTCCTTTTTCCATCTCCTCAGGTGTTACAGGTCAGAGCATTGAGTCCATTTCTTCCAGTCCAGTAGTGAAAAGGCCTGGGGAGACTCTCAGCCTCTCCTGCAGAGGATCTGGTTTGACATTTAACTGCTGTGGTATGAGCTGGATAAGACAACAACCAGGAAAATGACTGGAATGGATTGCGATTGGCCACTCACCGTCCAGTAGAAACAGATATGTGAGCAGTTTGAGAGGACGTGTTGAAATCAGTAGAGACAAGAGCAACAGTAATGACATATCTGAGACTGTCCAACTTAAAGGCAGAGGACTCTGCTGCCTATTACTGCACCAGAGAGTGAAACACAGTGGTTTAAGTAATGAGAGAGGCTTAAAAAAAACCTTCAGCCATACAGTTGCACAAAAACCTACAGGGGGCAGTAGATGATCAAAAACACGATGTTCAACTTACTGACACAATAACACATGTGATTCTACCATCTGTGTATGCATATTTATAAAAGTCAGACAGTTCACCATTGTGAGAGACGACATCAGGCTTGAGGTTGAACATTCAAGAAAGTCCCCCCCCCTCCCCCTTCCTCCTCTGGGGTGACGCCCGGTTGCCATCAGGATGTGCAGCCTCGGGTCTTCTGAGCTCCTAGTGGGCTGTGGAAGGCCCGGGTCCCCTGGGTCCTCTCCTACTCGCCTCTGGATTGCGGGGGGCATGGTTGCAGTTTCGTACCCTCATTATTGAGTACATTCCATGACAGAGACGCACACACACACATTACTGCAAACAGCAAGATTGTGTGCGTGTGTGTGTATATATATAAATATGTGAATGTGTATGTATGTATGTATATCTACTTTTTTCGATTATGTTTTTCCCTTTCTCCCCTTTGTTCCCCCCCCCTCTTTTTTGAATTTTGAATTTTTTTTTCTCCACTCATTCCTATCCCCTTCCTTATTGCCTGTCAGCTCTGGCATAAATAACTAAATAAAAAATAACTAAATAAAATAAATAAATAGCCTATAGGAAACTTACAGAGCTGTTTATGTAAAAGCAAATATGTTTGGTACATCAGCACATTCGGATCATCATTCCGATTGTGAAAACTGCCAGACATGACAGGCTTAAAAAAAAAACAAAAAAAGAAAGTTTCATCTTCTGTCTTGCTTCTAAACAGAACTAAACTGAATCTGACTGCACTTACACTCAGCTACTTTAATTTTGCATTGATGAATGTTGTTGATATGTTTCTGCTTGGTGAATCTGATGGTGAAACTACAATGTTAGAAGCATGGTTTATAAAAAAAAGGTGTTAGATAGATTATTTCACCATAGTCAGTATAACAGAGGATACGCCACTAAAAGAATCCTACACTGAAATCTCCTGAAATAACAATGATGATGGTAGTAGGATCATTTCCAAAGGACTGAGGCAAAGCATGCTCAGATCATCAATTTAAAGACACCTGGCAAACTTGATTTGACTGTTAACTTTTGTTTCCCGATGACAGGATGAAACCTTCAGCAGAACCAGGGTCAGAGAGGACAGCTATCTGCCATAACTGGGTGGGGTGAGCAAAAAGCAAAGAGAGGAAAAAGAAGCTAAAGATTCAACAGAGATAAACATTCAGCTGGTTGGTAGAGCTGGATCAGAAACATGCAGATCTGGAGCAGAGACATCTGTACATGGACAGAGAGAACAAGATAGAGAAAAGTCAGGGATTTGTAACCTAATTTTTCAAAATTCTGTAAAGAAAGCTTATAAACTATCCATCCATCCACTGGGTCGCCGGGGGTGGGGTGGAGCCTATCCCAGTTGACAAAGGGCGAGAGGCAGGGTACACCCTGTACAGGTCGCCAGCCTGTTGCAGGGCTAACACAGAGAGACAGACAATATCAACACTAACACTAACACAGTAACACTCACATTCATACCTATGGGCAATTTAGAGTTTCAAGTTAACCTAACCCCAGTAGGTGCATGCCTTTGGACTGTGGGAGAAACCCCACACAGACAGAGGGAGAACATGCAAACTCCACACAGAAAGAGAGGGAGGGGCCTGGGCCAAGGTGGAATCAAACCCAAGCCTTCCAGATGGTATTCTAACTGTGAGGCAGCAGTGCTAACCACTGTGCTACTGTACTGCAGTTTATAAACTACTGATTATAAAAAAAATATTGAAATTGTCTGATTTGAAACATGGTTAAGTCGTGTTTTTTCAATAATCAGTTTATAAACTATTGATTATAAAAAAAAAGTCTTGCAGATTGATGGCAAACTGAAAAACTACTGCAGGCTGCCATTGTTACGCCTCAGCATCCCAGCAGTAGAATCATTAGGTGGCACAAATCCCCTGCAAGTACAAGATTTTCAGAAAACATCTGATCTTGACAATACCCCATCAGTCTTTTGTTCAAAAGGATGTCCTGCTTAAACGTAAGTATGAAGACTCACACTGACAGGTGGCCGCTGTTGTTGACTACTCATAGTTAGATTATGGTATTTTATTAATTAACTATTTTTCACATAATATAAAATTAACAATTAAGTTTTGCTTTTAGTGGTCTCACAATATATTTATTCTCTGATTACAGAATAAACCTTTTATAGTCACACTAGCTATGAAGTGGATCACCTTTCTGGTTAAAAAAAGGTGTTGAAGGTAAAAGAAATATTAAAAAAAGATGTCTTTTCCCAATTTTCTTTGGAAAAAGTCCTCCATACAATATTTTTGGATGTTGTACATAGAGAGAAAACTTTCTATATTACAAAATGAAGGCAAAATTAGACTAAACAATGAGAGATGCCAACATAAAAGCCACTCCCTCTTCATAACATCCTGATGCAAATCTGCAGTGTGTGCAGTGTACTTCTGTGCTGTTGACTCATCTTGTACTTTGTGTTAATCAGTGGAGCAGCAGTGGAGATTCTCCTGGCTCAGGATGACAAACACGTTGACTCTGCTACTGGTTGCTTTTCTGCTTCCCTGTTAGTGCTTCTGCTGCTCAATGTTTCATCGTTTACCAGGAAACATTGATTGATGATCAGTCTGTGATACCAGAACATTTTCCAGATGTCTGTCTCACTGGCTCGTCTCCTTTTTCATCCCATCAGGTGTTACAGGTCTGAGTTTGGAATCCATTCCATCCAGTCCTGTAGTGAAAAGGCCTGGGGAGGCTCTCAGTCTCTCCTGCAGAGGATCTGGCTCAGGATTTTCCTGCTGTGGTATGAGCTGGATTAGACAACAACCAGGAAAAGCACTGGAATGGATAGGAGTTGGCCACAGACCTTCCAGTAATAACAGATATGTGAGCAGTCTGACAGGACGTATAGAAATCAGTAGAGATGACAGCAGCAGCATGGTGTATCTGAGACTGTCCAACTTAAAGCCAGAGGACTCTGCTGTGTATTACTGTGCCAGAGAACACAGTGGTTTAAGTAATGAGAGAGGCTTTACAAAAACCTTCAGTCATACAGTTTCACAGTAACCTAAAGAGGGCAGCAGATGATCAAAAATATGATGTTCAACTCACTGACAAAATGACACTTGTGATCCTACCATCTGTGAATGCATATTTACAGAATCTAGAGCACTTTTATGCAAATAAATATTACAATTAATGATAAAAATGAATCAAAACAAGGGTACAAATACATATAAATGTTTTGCGTCCACAATTTTCCATGCAAAGTAAGCTTCTTGGCCATCTTCTGTAGAGACTTGACCTCATCCTGTAAGTTTCAGCATTAGAAGAGAAGCTCCCATCAGATCACATTAAAAAGCAGCATCTTCTTTGTAGTTCTGCTGCTGCTGGATCCTGTGAGTCTAACTGAGGCAGAGACACTAACAGTATGATCACAGCACACTGAGTATTGAACACTTTACACAGCCAGCCTCTGTGACTGTGCAGTCAGGTCAGTGTCTAACCATCACCAGTCAGGTCTTTCATTCTCGTGGCTACTGCACAGCTTGGATCAGACAAAATGCAGGAAAAAGGACTGGGATGGATTTGTATCACATGTGTTGGATGTACTTCTGCCACAGACTCACAATAACACAAACTATTAATGCCAACAGTTTTTCTGAAGCTCTGCTTGCAGATATTGTAGTAATTCAACTTTCAACATTTTCTTCACAGAACACATTCGGCCTCTTTCAGTATTTGGTTTCTGTATGTCTGCCTCTCTAGACGTGTAACATTTAGGGCCAAAATATGAATGTTAACTCTTAAAGATAATGAAGTATGGAAAAATTACCACATCTGAATCCTTTCTGAATCTCTATAATTATGGATACACTGCTGTATGTACAGAGCTGGGAAGCAACAAATTACAAATACTCCATTACTGTAATTAAGTAGAATTTTCAGGTATCTGCACTTCACTTGAGTATTTTTACTTTTTGTCTCTACATTTATACACAAATACTTTCTGATCCTTACTTTTTCAAAACTGGCTCGTTACTTTTATGTTTAACACACTGGAGGGAAGTTTATATTTTACATAAATGTGTGCCTTCAAGGAGAAAACTCAACTGAGCCTAAATGGAGAAAGCAATAACACATAAAAGACAGTCCTATTGGTGTATCCATCACCGTGGCTTATCACATACAATGAGATGAACCATATGAAATAAAATATATGTGGTGAATCTCATGGTGAAACTAAAATGTTTAACGTGTGCCCTACAAGAAAGGTTTTAGACAGATCGCTTCACCAGAGTCAGTTTAAGAGTGAATACACACTAAAAGAATCCCAAATTGACATATGCAGCTCTGCACTGGACAAAAAGGGCCTATATCGGGAAAGATCCGGACCACTTCGGAATGATCCATGGCAGATATGGATCTGCCACATATCCATAATGTTTCTGGAGAGAATATGGGAAGATCTGATCTGTCACAGATGTTTAAATGGATATTATCCGGATATATAATGAATGTTCATTCAGAGTTTGGATTTTTCAGGGTCCAAACTTGTCTGTTTACTGAAAAATCTCCAAAAGGTATCCGCCAAAGATCCGGTGCGCATTTGTCAGGATATTGTTCGTATCTGGATACAGAGGTATCATACCTTGGATAGTACCGCATTTTAGGGCTTTTATTCCAGTGCTGGAGCAAGAGAAATGTGATGAAATGAGCATGGAGAAAGTCATGCATTTATTATATAATTTTCCAAAATTCTGTCAAGAAAATTCATAAAATAGTAGTCATAATTTTTTTTATTGCAGATTTATGGTGAACTAAAAAAAAAAAAGAGTGTTGTCCAAAGGGACATCATGGTTCACAACCCAGCTCCAAGTATGTGACAAGAAGAGGGAGGCCACACATAGACTTAGGAGCCTGTGGCTCATTTTAAGGAAATGAAATGGAGAAACCCAAAACAAATAGTGTGTATTGGTTGCCAGCATATAAGAATGTATGCCATGAATGGGAATGTGCCACAAACCATGTGCTTTGTCAGCCAAGCAGCATCCATGAAGAAAAGAGGTGAGGAGACAGGCAGGGCTGCTTTATAGTGCACCTGAGCCTGACCTGCTCAGTTGTGCTGCATCAGAAATTGGGTCAGTTCCACTCAGCAGTTAATGGATTAAGATTAAACACAGGCAACAAGAAACTAATGTCAACCCAGTGGCCATCACACATGCTTAAACTGAAGTGTGAAGAAATAGCAAGTGTCACACTGACATCTACCTGCTGGTGATGCCAGCTCATACTTAGATTCTATTAGTTATTTCTGACATAATAAACAATTAAAAATTTATATTTCAAGCAAAGAATAGTTATTTAATTCTTTAATTCACTTTTTTGTCTTAAAGATCAATCTTCTACTGACATAATATCAAATAACAAAAGATCGAATAAGGCTGTAAACCTTATACATTTGTAAAAAGTGTCTGTTTCTCTCTCTCTCTCTTTGTGTGTGTGTGTGTGTGTGTGTGTGTGTGTGTGTGTGTGTGTGTGTGTGAGTGTGTGAGAGTGTGTGTATGTGTCAGCTTGTCTGAAAAGAGAGAAAGAAAATTAAAAGTGTTGCAGAGTTTAGCAGTTAGAGACACAAATATCCTGCAGCGAGTGAATCCATGTTTGGAAGCAAAACTAAGGGAAAAAAAGGAATGAATTCAATGCAATATTTTATTTTAGGATGCATTTGAATAATATCTGACAGATATTTTAGCCCCTCCCTAGTAAAATCTAGATACCATACTTATGTCCTCTCACTGATGGGCTGTCCTCTCAAAGCATTTCCTTCACACCTTCACTTTCATGATGATGCTCACACTGTCTGTTCTGATGGCAGTGCTCTGTCTACCCTGTAAATTGCTTCATATTATCATACATTAATTAAATTTTTCATTGCTATAAATTTGTTGGAAAAGATTTTCACTGATTTCTGACTTCTGGCCGTTTGGCAGGTTTAAGTGGTCAGGGTCTCGAGTCCATTCCTTCCACTTCAGTGTTGAAACAGCCTCAGGAAGCCCTCAGTCTTTCCTGTAGAGGATCTGGTTTCACTTTTGGCAGCTTTGGAATGCACTGGATCAGGCAGCCTGCAGGAAAAGCACTAGAATGGATTGGGGCTATTTGGTATGATGCAAGTAGAACTGCTTATGCCAGCAGTGTGGAAGGACGTCTAGAAATTACCAGAGACAACAGCAACAGCATGGTGTATCTGAGACTGTCCAACCTAAAGCCAGAGGACTCGGCTGGGTATTACTGTGCTAGAGACCCACAGTAACACAAACCATCACTAGACCTGAACAAAAAAGGGACAAAATGCTAATTATGAAAAAAGAAATTCTTTTGCTTAATTGAGAAGCAACAGCAGGTACATGTTTGTGGCATGCTAAACTTGAATACAAAATTATAATTAGTTGCATCTGTAAGTGACAGGTTAAATGATCGACTTTGGGAAAAAAAAATTAATGTTGGCTCATAATTATTTCAAATGAATGATATTCCACATCAAAATTTTTAATTTAATTGTAGTATGTTATTTCAGCCACATATTTATTCTGTTATTTACCAGCAGAAGATGATATATAACTGAAGACAGGATAAAAGACAGAAATTGTCATGTTTTGTCAGATGTGTTTAAACTACATCACCCTTAAAAACAATCTTATTAATTTAAACTCCTGTGACAACAGAACAAAGGATTTAAGTTACTGCAGAGTTAAAAACAAAAAGAAGAAAAAAAGGGAATGGGTGTGTGTCTCTCTCTGTGTGTGTCTCTGTGTGTGGGTGTGTGTATTCGTGAGTCGGAGCCTATCCCAATTGCCATAGGGCAAGATGTAGGGTACACCCTGGACAAGTCACCAATCTCTGACTAACACTAACATAGAAACAGACAATCATTCACATTCACAAACACAGGCAATTTAGAGCCTCCTGTTAAACTAACACCACTAACTGCATGACTTTGAACTACCCAGAGAGAAGCTAACAGACATGTGGAGAACACGCAAATTCCACACAGCATGACCCCAGCCAGGTGGTGGATTTAAACTCAGGACCTTCTTCCTTTAAGGCAACAGTGCTAACCCACATTTGACCCTACCTACTGATATCCAGATGACATGTTCTCTCATTGACTTGCTGTCCTGTCAAAGCACTTCATTCACACCTTCATGTTTAAGATGAAGGTGGTGGATAGATATTCTGTTCTCTTGGCTACTGCACAGGTTGGATCAGACCAGTCAGCAGGACTGCCAAGCAAAGACTCAGCCTTGGCTAACCGCTTGAAGAGGTATACTAGAGACAAGGATGGAGATGGAGCAATACTGGAAGAGCATATGGGAGAGGGATACAACACATAACAAGTGGCTCAGTGGCTAGTGGATCTAACAGGTTCCAGCATCCATCACAGTAACAGACATCCAAGAATGAGTCTCAAATATAAAAAGTTGGACAGCACCAGGCCCTGACAGGCCCCTGCTTACTGCACTCTACGAGTGCCTGGCAGCATAAATGAGCCAGCTGCTAATGGATGAGACACACCCGGAATGGCTGACTGAAGGCCGGACAGTCCTGATGCCCAAGGATTCCCAGAGTGGATGTCATACACTTAGCTACATTACAAAATAAAGGCAACATAAGATTAAATTATAATAGCCAGCACAAGAACCACTCCCACCATATCTGATGCAATTTTCAGTGTGTGCAGTGTACTTCTGTCCTGCTGATTTGTCTTGTACTTTGTGTTGATCATCAGAGCAGTGGAGGAGCTCCTGGCTCAGGATGTCAAACATACTCACTCTGCTACTGGTTGCTTTCTCTCTGCCATGTGAGTAGGTTTACTTCTTACATTTTCATTACGTACCAGGAAACACTGATTGGGCTGGGTATCAGTGATACCAGAACATTTTAATGATGTTTGTCTCACTGGTTCCTCCCTGCTTTCATCTTACCAGGTTTTACAGGTGAAAGCATGGAGTCAATTCCATCCAATCCTGTAGTGAAAAGGCCTGGGGAGACTCTCAGTCTCTCCTGTCGGGGATCTGGTTTCACATTTACCTGCTGTGGTATGAGCTGGATTAGACAACAACCAGGAAAAGCATTGGAATGGATAGGAGTTGGCCACAGACCTTCCAGTGATAACAAATATGTGAGCAGTCTGACAGGACGTATAGAAATCAGTAGAGATGACAGCAGCAGCATGGTGTATCTGAGACTGTCCAACTTAAAGCCAGAGGACTCTGCTGTGTATTACTGCACCAAAAATGCACAGTGGTTTAAGTAATGAGAGAGGCTTCACAAAAACCTGCAGCATTACAGTTTCAGATGAACCTTTAGGGGGCAGCAGATGATCAAAAACATAATGTACAACTCACTGGCACAATAACGCCTGTGATTCTACCATCTGTGAATGCATATTTATGAAATGTTCTGTACCTAAAAACATGTTATGATAATAACACAAAATAATGTGGAAAAATTAGGCACATAAACATTTAAGCACCTTTATGAGAATATAAACAAAAGTGTGATGGTTAAAGAACCCAATGCACTTACACTATACACTGATGAATGTTGTTGACATGGAGTGATAAATATAATGGTGAAACCATGTCAGATAGGTCACTTAATCAGAGACAGAGTAAGAGAGAAGTGCTTAACAAATCCTGAATCAAAATTTATGGGGAAATTCTCCAAATTGTGCATTCACCAAGTATAAGAGTATAATTTGTGAACCAGCTTTTTCCTGAGTTAAATAACATATACGTTTTTACCAGTACAATTTTAAGCTATAGCCACATGTGACAGGCCTCTCATAGTCCTTCTCTATATGCAAAGTGGACTTCCTGATAGTCTGCTATAAAGACTTGAAATCATGGTGCCAGTTACAGCAGAAGAAGAGAAGCTCCTTTCAGATCACCCTCACTACCAACATGATCTCTGTGTCTCTGCTGGTGCTGCTGGCTGCTGGATCCTGTGAGTCTCACTGAGGCAGACACACTGACAGTATGATCACAGCACACTGACTGTTACTGTTCCAATATTCCCCATGTTTTCCTCCATAGGCGTGAATAGTGAACAGCTGACACAGCCATCCTCTGTGACTGTGCAGCCAGGCCAGCGTCTCACCATCTCTTATTCTCTTAGCAGCGCTCGAACATTTTGGATCAGACAAGCAGCAGGAAAAGAAATGGAGTGGATCGGTAGTGTACACATTGGACACAACACACGGTACAAAGAGTCACTGAAGAACAAGTTCAATATCGACATAGACTCTTCCAGCAGGACTGTGACTCTGATCGGGCAGAATGTGCAGCCTGCAGATTCTGCTGTGTATTACTGTGCCAGAGAACCACCCACAGTAACACAAACCATCAAGAGACCTGAACAAAAACCCCTCAGTGTCTGAAAACTTGTAACATGAAGACACCAGAGGAGGAGCCCTCAGACCACTGATGATTTCACATCAGCACCATAAGACAAAGGCGTGCACGTACTTAAAATAATCTTGAAAATGTAAGAATATTATGTAGAAATATAAGAATTATATAGAAGAAATAAATGGCACTGAGATGAGATACTACTTAAATATCAGCAGGATGTAGTGAAATGAGTCATAAAAAAGTTGGATAGAATAAGCATAGAATCATAAATGCTCATTCTGTTAGTCTAATTTCTGTGACACTGAGTTTGACTGCATTTTATTTATGAAATATTAATATAAAATAAAGCCCTGTGACAGACTTGTTACTGACCCAGGATGTACCCTGCTTCTTGCTCTATGACCCCCCAACTTAGAAAAGCAGTGAAGACAATGAATACATGGATAAATCAATAAACACAAACATTTATGTTAATTATATTATTTAACTTCACTTCTGTGTCCCAGCATTTTTTCAACTCAACAGAAGCTAATATGGGGCTGAAGTCACGGTTATGCTTTGTCATAAATATAAACTATGTCTTTGTGTGTGTGTCTGTGTGTGTGTGTATACCGTCTTACTTTCAAGCTCAACCCCATTGTTGTCAGCTTCTCTGATCAGTGTATCAGTTTAATTTTTGCAGCTGTGTTCACCTCACTTCACCACAGCATGTTTCTGCCCATCAGGGGAAATAGCACCATTATTATCTGGAGAAGCAAATCAAAATGTTCAAAGCTTAGAAATTACAAAACCAAGTTTGTGAGTAAAACCAATGCTGACAAACAAAAAAGAAACAAACAAACAAAAAATTAGATGCAGCATTTCTTTTTTTATTTTTAGGTGCATTTGAATGTTTTTCTTAAGCCCCTCCCTATTGAAATCTAGATGGCATACTTAGGTTCTGTTACTGACTGGCTGTCCTCTCAAAGCACTGCTTTCACACCTTCATCTTCAAAATGATGCTCACACTGTCTGTTCTCTTGATGGTGCTCTGCCTGCCCTGTAAGTTGCTTCATTTTATAACTGACTAAATTATTATTTTTTTATTTCAATAATTTATTAGGTGACTCTTTTCTCCCAGACCTTCTCTCATCTCACTGGTTCTTTGGCAGGTCTGAATGGACAGGTTATGGAGTCCATTCCCTCCACACCAGTGGTAAAAAAGCCTCAGGAAGCCCTCAGTCTTTCCTGTAGAGGATCTGGTTTTGACTTTGGCCAGTATGGAATGCACAGAATCAGGCAGCCTGCAGGAAAAACACTAGAATGGATGAGAGTTATTTGGTATGATGCAAGTAAAACTGTTTATGCCAACAGTGTGGAAGGATGTATAGAAATTACCAGAGACAACAGCAACAGCATGGTGTATCTGAGACTGTCCAACCTAAAGCCAGAGGACTCTGCTGGGTATTACTGTGCCAGACCCACAGTAACACAAACCATCACTAGACCTGAACAAAAACCTCTCAGTGGCTGAACACTTGTTACATAAAACCACCAGAGGAGGAGCTCTAAGACCACTGAAGATTTCACTACAGTGACAAATGTCTTGTATGCACTTTGCATAATACTGAAAATTGGGGTATATGCAATATAAATATTAGTCTTGATTCCAGTTGTAATATAATTTAAATTAAATATTAGTAAAATATAATTAATTGAATACTGGGTTGGCTGACATCAGCATGAAACCTTTTATCCTAATTTATGCATCATTCCATTTCATTCATTTTTATTTATGTATCATTACTTTACAGCAAAATTGATCTATGTTTACTGCCAGGTAAAGACCTAACAATGTTACAGTGACAGTGGGGAGAAAAAGTTCCCTTTAAATCTCTTGGAGAATCAGACTCAAGGATGGCAGCAAAGTGAGAGAAACAGAAGTTAAAGAGACAACAAACAGAAAAATAAACACTGCAGGTTGGGAGGACCAAATCAAAAATGGGCAGCCCTATAGACAGAGAGGAAAGAAAGAAATGACAGAAACTTAATTACAAAATAAAATATTACATTACAAAATACTGATCATGAAAAAAATCTTATTGTTCCAAGAGCCGTCACACTTAGACTGAATTGTGAAGCAACAGCAGCTACATGTTTGTGGCACAATAACCTAGAATACAAATTATGAGTGTAATTACTGTAGTTGTAGTTGTATTTGTAACTGACAGGTTAAATGATTGACTTGGGGACAAAAATGATGTAATGTCACTTCATAATTATTTCAAATTAATGATATTCCACATGATAAATATTCTTATTTTAAAATGCAAAAGAAAAGTGTCCCACAGTAGTTTGTGGAACATCAAAGCATCCAGGATCACAGCTCTTTATTTTTTAAAATCAAATATGGCAGACTGATGGTCAGGTAGTGAGTTCCAAAATAGCAGTTTATCAATGCAACTAAACATAAATAAAAACTAAAAATTATGCATTTCTTATATTTTCATGATTTTTTTTTTTATGGAAAAGGGAAATTAAGATACTGCTGATTTTTTGGGGTCTACTTTTTATTCATCTTATAGCTGAAAAGACTAAAGACTAAACAAGTTCTATCTGTGAGGTAGGTACAGGGGTTGGACAATGAAACTGAAACACTGAAACACAAAACCACAGCTGCCCAAATCACGGCAGAATTAAATGTGCACCTCAACTCTCCTGTTTCCACCAAAACTGTCCATCGGGAGCTCCGCAGAGTCAATATACACGGCCGGGCTGCTATAGCCAAACCTTTGGTCACTCTGGCCAATGCCAAACTCCGGTTTCAATGGTGCAAGGAGCGCAAATCTTGGGCTGTGGACAATGTGAAACATGTATTGTTCTCTGATGAGTCCACCTTTACCGTTTTCCCCACATCCGGGAGAGTTACGGTGTGGAGAAGCCCCAAAGAAGCGTACCACCCAGACTGTTGCATGCCCAGAGTGAAGCATGGGGGTGGATCAGTGATGGCTTGGGCTGCCATATCATGGCATTCCCTTGGCCCAACACTTGTGCTAGATGGGCGCGTCACTGCCAAGGACTACCGAACCATTCTGGAGGACCATGTGCATCCAATGGTTCAAACATTGTATCCTGAAGGCGGTGCCGTGTATCAGGATGACAATGCACCAATACACACAGCAAGACTGGTGAAAGATTGCTTTGATGAACATGAAAGTGAAGTTCAGCATCTCCCATGGCCTGCACAGTCACCAGATCTAAATATTATTGAGCCACTTTGGGGTGTTTTGGAGGAACGAGTCAGGAAACGTTTTCCTCCACCAGCATCATGTCGTGACCTGGCCACTATCCTGCAAGAAGAATGGCTTAAAATCCCTCTGACCACTGTGCAGGACTTGTATGTGTCATTCCCAAGACGAATTGATGCTGTATTGGCCGCAAAAGGAGGCCCTACACCATACTAATAAATTATTGTGGTCTAAAACCAGGTGTTTCAGTTTCATTGTCCAGCCCCTGTATTTCTAGTTCAAAATGTTTAAATTAAAATAAATGTGAAGATACGATGTCCTGTTTCAAAATATCTGAATTTTTTAATGCTGCACATAGATTGAAAATCAGCTGCATTACAAAATGAAGACATGAGATTAAATTATATGAGATCCCAGCATAAGAGCCAAGCCCTCTCCATAATATCCTGATGCAAATCTTCATCAATCTTCAATCTAAAATTAAAAATATTAGAAAATGTGTTGACATAGTTTAGTTCAATTTCAAAAGTTTTAAGCTCCATTAATGTTTGTATCACTTACTGAGAACTTTTTTAAAAAAAAGAAAGAAAATAATTTGAGACAGCACAACATGTATGCACAACACATCAGTAGACCTACAGAATACGAAAAAAAAATGAGACAGGGAAGTATTATAATTTTATTTAAAGACAGTGAAAGAATGATTTCTGATGGGCACTTGCCCAGTCTGTGACAAAATTTGATGAAATTCGCAACAAAAAGAAATAACTATAAGATAAATCTTAAATAAGATTAAAATTAGAACTTTAAAACTAGATTAGTTGTATAACTTAAGAAACAGAGAATCTATAAAGCTCTTTGAGGAAAACCATTTACATTAAAAAATAAAGGCAAAATGCGATTAAATTATAAGAGGTGCCAGAAGAGCTACTCCCACCAACATATCCTGATGCAAATTTTCAGTGTGTGCAGTGTACTTCTGTCCTGCTGGTACTTCTTTTATCTCACTTAGATAACTGTGGCTTCCAACCTGCAGTATAACAGAATGAGGTTACATCAGATTCACCAAATAAATCACATAGACTGAAAAAGTGCTAAATGAACAAATTAAAATGTTTCATAAACTACCTTCAAGCCTTAGTAGCATGTATGCATCACAAGACCTGATTATCAGTGTGTTATTAGTGCTATTTTTAAATCCTTTATCAGTTCTTTTCAAAATCTAATAAAACCTGGAAATCTAACTGAGAAGGGAGAAAAGTCTGTGTATCAGTGAGAAGAAAGAAGAGTTTACATTACTTCAATTTCCAACACACAGGATTCTGTGAGGAGATTATCAGCTTCACTCTAACACAAGAGAAAGACTGATGATGATGATGATGATGATGATGATGATGATGATGGGAAATTTTTCAGCATCAGCTGTGGCATATCTGCTTATTCTTTGGCTTGGAACAGGTTGGGTTGGAGTTAAAACAATAAAACAAACAATCCGTGCTGTACAGAACAAGTTTAGCCACAACATAAACATGCCTGCTGGAAGACTAGCTAAGGGTCGGGAAGCTAAGGGCAAAAAATGCCCATCAGGTGATGAAATCAATAAGTATTAGTAACTGTATCACTTCTTTTGAAAGTATTAGCCTGAGAACAGAAGGTAAACTCCACCGTGAATCCCAATGAGAGCAGTTGCACAATACATAAAGTGGTGAGGAAAAGACACTGAGCTCAACACTTTAAAAAAAAAATTTTTTGTCTTATTTACAGATAATTAGACATATTAGGAAAAATAGACTACTCATGGTATTGTCTGATGTTATCTGCTTGCCAAACTATTTAAAAGTTGTGCAACTGAGTTTTTGAATACCACATTCCTCCTGTAGAGGGAGCCCTACAAGCTACAATATTCCCTGGATGTGACAGAGGTCAGGGAGCGCTCTGGAGTGGATTGGGGGGTGAACACAGGCTCAGCCTCTGCTAGCTATGCCAGTTCTTTTGAGAAATTGCCTTTGTACAAATATGATTAATTTAGTCTTGGATTCCACACTCATATATATGATAAATCCCATAGACAATAATGGTCTCAATCTTAAACCTACAAGATACCTGCATTTCACATGAAAAAAATCTAATTAAATTCAAACCTTTAATAAAGTTTTTTAAATAAAGTATTTTAGTAAAATTTAGGATCACACAATAAGATGTGAAGCTTTCATCTTTGTGGCTTTTTAATCACTATGAGAGGCAAGTGGTAAAAACACTGATCGTACCTAAATGTTACTGAATCCTGGACTCATTTAAACGTTTATTCAGACATCTAACAGCTACTTTTTTAGTTACTTATGATTTCTCACAAAAGCACATTTCAAAAAGGTGGAGGAGAGTATATGTCTCTACAATATGAATTTCTTTTGTCCTGTCACAGTTTTATGTGTGTGTGCAGCACATAGAAATGTATAATACAGAAAGTTTAATTAATATATATATGTTTCAATAATGTGAAAATATACTAAATGTACCATCACTTTAATGAATACAGTTTAAATTGTTGGGTATCACAGCAGTCTAATATAATTTTAATATAAATAACAACAGAAGTTTTCCTCATTGCTTGGACTTATACTAAAATATAATGCAGTATAATCAACTGTTATAGTATGTAACTATAACCAGAAGTCATCTGGTTGATTTTGTCTTACAGTTGAGTAATTATCTAATTTGAATCTCATATGTGAATTTCCCAAACATGTTTAATGTTGTCCATAAGAGGAAGCTTCTTCAACAGGCTTCAGTCAGTCCCTGATCAATGCTTTATGCCTTTCTATGCAAACTCACTGACTTCCTGTGTTACTCGGCTATAAAACTCCACAGCAGACTGTGCTGTGGAGATCTCATTATGTCACTTTCACCAAAAAACATGTTTTGTGTAGTTCTGTTCCTGCTCTTAGCAGCTGGATGTGAGTCTCTTTAGATGTGTAATATTCAGCAGTTCTTGTTTTGTAACATAACCTGTAATTTCTCATAAACATTTTGTTTTCATACAGGTGTGAAGTGTGAGCAGCTGACCGAGCCAGCCTCTGTGACTGTGCAGCCAGGTCAACCTCTGACCCTCACCTGTCAGGTCTCTTATTCTGTTACTGGCTACTACACAGCTTGGATCAGACAGCCTGCGGGGAAAGAACTGGAGTGGATTGGAATGGCAGCTGGATCTACAACATACTACAAAGATTCACTTAGAAGCAAGTTCAGCATTTCCACAGACTCTTCCAGCAACACAGTGACATTAACTGTGCAGAATGTGCAGCCTGAAGACTCTGCTGTGTATTACTGTGCCCGACTGCCACAGTAACACAAAGCATCAGCAGCCCTTAACAAAAACTCCTCAGAGCCTCAACACTTAAATTCACCAGAGGAGCCACTGATAATTTCTCAACGTAGATCACTGCTCTCGCATGAGGCAGCCTATGCAGCAATAGGCGGCTCAGTGGAAGAGCAGGTGTATTCCACAAGGCGCAGTGAAGGTTTGAGTCCTGATCCGTTGCTCTTTGCTGTATGTCTTCCCCATTTCTCTTCCCACCTTCCTGTCACTCTACACTGTCAAATAAAGCTGCTATGGCCAAAAAATATGCAGAAATAATACTACTAAATATTGATCTAAAGTTTTTTCTGAAGAAAGTAATATTTCTGTCTAACTCACAACATTTACAAAACTTCAGTGTAAGTTAAGTAAGAACGATCTCCATTACCTTTCCAGTCGGTGTGCTGCCACTGCTGGAGTGCAGTAGCGCTGCTAGCCCACTAGGGGAGCAGGCGGACTTGTTGACCCAAGTTTCCGTAATAGAAGAAGAAAAAGGTTAATGGAGTCTGATAAAAGCAGCAGTCAACAAGTTATTGTTTATTAAAAGTTGTTTTCTCACAGAGCATGGGAAATATATGCCTGTAAGTATAAGTGCATTCTGAGTTCATGTCGAGTAAGTGATGTAAGGTAGTTTGTAGACTTGTTCTATGTTAACATGCAGTCGCGCTCGTTAATGCTAATCGCGTTAGCCCGTCTATGGGAAAATCCATTGTATGTTAGCATCAAGCTAGCGGGATGCACGCTAACTATTTATCCTTTTCTGGTGGTTATACCAGTTACAGTTTGTGATATTAAAGCGTCAATCGATATCGATTGAGAAATGTAGTGTTTGACTATATGCATGTTGTAATATGTTCTTTCTTGTGTTTTGTAGTTTTACAGTGCCTTCATTAGAGAGACAAATAAACCCTGCAATGATGGCGGAAAGCTTTTGCCTCTTATTTTGAAGAACTGTTTATCTATCTGCCAAACTGGGCACCCACGTACAGTGAGGGCAGAATAGTAAAAAGGCATCACTCTCATCAGTCATAGTGAGTTCTTCAAACAAACAATGGATGATACGCTGGAAACAAGGTCAAAGGCGTCCAGTTCGTTACGATCCAGCCGGCTTACATCATCGTCTGCTGCTGTTACCAGAGCACGAGCAAAAGCAGAAGCTGCCCGTGTCCAGCTCTCCTTTGCTGAGCAGGAAGCAAACATCCTGAAACAACAAGCAGATTTGGATGCAGAACTGCACATACTGAAATCACAGAAAGCAGCGGCAGCAGCGCTAGCTGAGGCACAAGCATGGGAAGCGACCGCGCAGGAAAGCGAGCACCCACAACTGCCCCAGCTGGACAATGTGCCACCTATCAACCCCGAGAAACGAGTGCAAGAGTATGTGCAGCAACAGTCAGAACTCAGTGTTGATCTGCAGACTCCAGAGGTCCATCCTCCTGGAATCCCACTTCCTCCAGTGACACAGCCAGCTAGCCCCACTGAGGCAACAGCAAAAGCCTACAAAGAGCCAAGTACCTGTCAGCCCAGTGTATACAACAGTCAAGAGTTTGCACCTTTGCCATCCTACTGTGCTGTGATCCCAAAGAAAGAATCTCACAACTGGAGCTACGGAGCACAGGCAACGAATGATCGATTTCACCATCCGCAGCCCAAGCAGTCGACACCCCCACCGATAAGGGGCAGTCACGGTGACACTTCAGATCTAACCAAATATCTGATACGGAAAGAGATGATCAGCTCTGGTCTGCTGAAATTCGATGATCAACCAGAAAACTACTGGGCTTGGAAGACTTCCTTTCTAAGTGCAATTCAAGATCTGACTGTATCACCTCAAGAAGAGCTAGACCTGCTTTCCAAATGGCTTGGCCCACAGTCAGCTGCCCAGGCCAGGAGAGTCAGAGCTGCATATATAAACAATCCTACAGCAGGTCTCCAGATGGTGTGGCAGAGACTGGAGGAGTGTTTTGGGGCACCAGAAGTGATTGAGCATGCACTTCTAAAGAAAGTCGAGAGTTTTCCTAAGCTGATGAATAGAGACAACCAACGCTTAAGAGAACTGGGGGATCTTCTTCTTGAACTTCATGCTGCAAAAGCAAGTGGTCATCTCCCAGGTCTTTCACATCTTGACACAGCCCACGGAGTCAATCCAATTCTGGAAAAGCTTCCATACCACCTTCAGGAGAAATGGGTAACAGCTGCCTCAAGGTTCAAGAGAGATAATGCAGTGTCCTATCCTCCATTTTCATTTTTTGTTGGTGTAGTAAATGAAGAAGCTAGAATTCGCAATGACCCAAGTTTTTCCTGTGTCACAGCTGGCAGTGCTAGTAATGCGAAAACAGAGAGAATGGTAAGGCAGAACTATCATCCTCCTTTTTCTGTTAAGAAGACTGAGATTTCAGGTGTTGTGGGAGCCAGTTCAAACACCCCCACTGACAAGTACAACATAGACCCTGATAAACAATGTCCTCTACACAGTAAGCCTCACCCGCTGAGAAAATGCCGTCTGTTCAGAAGTAAGACTTTGGAGGAAAGAAAAGCTTTCTTGAAAAACAAGCAGATTTGTTTTAAGTGTTGCTCGTCTGTTCATCACATAGCCAAAGACTGTTTGAAAGCTGTACAGTGCACAGAGTGTGGTAGTGAAAGACATATCACAGCGCTACACCCTGATCCCCTTCCCCATAGATCGAAAGGCTCCGTGACCATGGATGAGCATGGCGGGGAGGAAAGAGAATCAGCTGCAGTCGATGTGACGTCAAAGTGCACAGAAGTATGTGGAGATTCAGTCGGCTCAAGATCATGCTCCAAGATATGTTTGGTCAAAGTGTATCCTGCTGAACAACCAGAGAAGGCGGTCAGGATGTACACTGTTCTAGACGAACAAAGCAACCGTTCGTTGGCTAAAACATACTTTTTCGACATCTTCAACATTCAAGGACAACCAGAACCATATACGTTGAAAACATGTGCAGGTGTCAGAGAAGTAGCAGGGAGACGAGCCAGCCACTTCATCGTAGAGTCGCTTGATGGTAAGACTCAGCTTCCCTTGCCCAGTCTTATTGAGTGTGATATGATACCTGATGATAGGACTGAAATCCCATCACCTGAAGTTACTTCCTACTATCCACACCTGAAGCCAGTTAAAGGTAAAATTCCAGAAATAGATCCAGATGCTGAAATCCTTCTCCTCCTTGGCAGAGACATTTTGTGTGTGCACAAAGTAAGAGAACAGCATAATGGGCTCCATAATGAGCCATATGCTCAACGGCTCGACCTTGGTTGGGTAATTGTAGGTGAAGTATGTCTGGGGAAGGTGCACAAGACAGCCAATGTTAGCGTATACAGGACCAACATTCTGCTAAGTGGACGAGCTTCCCTCTTGAGTTCATGTCCAAACAACGTACAAGTCAAAGAGAAGCTTGGCTGTCACACGCGAAACCTGAGTCTTCAAAGCTTCGAACAACACCTGGGAAGAAAGGTAAATGATCTTGGCAGTCAAGTATTCCACAGGACACAACATGACGACATCCCTGCTATGTCAGTCGACGATGAAAGTTTCTTGAAAACGCTAGAAGAGCAAGTCTATAAAGATGGTTTCAACACTTGGGTTGCTCCATTACCCTTTCGGTCACCGCGAAACTGTCTTCCCAACAACCGACCTCAAGCCTTAAAGCGTCTTTCATCCCTTCGCCGAACGCTAGACAAAAAACCACAAATGAGGACACAGTTCATTGGTTTCATGCAAAGGATGTTGGATGAGAAACAAGCAGAGCCAGCACCACCATTAAAGGAAGGTGAGGAAGGTTGGTATCTACCGATATTTGGGGTGTATCACCCTCAAAAACCTGACCAGATAAGAGTGGTGTTCGACTCAAGCGCCAAATATGAAGGAATCTCCCTCAATGATGTCCTCCTGAGTGGACCAGATCTGAACAATGCTCTTCTTGGAGTTCTCATTCGGTTCCGCAGAGAACCAATAGCAGTTACAGCAGATGTACAGCAGATGTTTTACTGCTTCAAGGTGTGCGAGAAGCATCGAAACTTTCTGAGGTTCCTGTGGTATGAAGACAATGATCTGCAAAAACCAGTGAAAGAGTTCCGAATGACAGTACATGTATTTGGCAACAGTCCATCACCGGCAGTCGCTATTTACTGCTTCAGGCGAGCTGCACTGGAAGCAACTGACTCCACTGCTTGTGCAAGAGAGTTCATCACACGCAATTTTTATGTGGACGACGGACTTGCATCTTTCCCCAGTGAAACAGAAGCCATTAGTATCCTGAAGACTTCTCAAGAGATGCTAGCTAAATCAAACATCAAGCTACACAAAATTGCATCCAACAGTAGCAGTGTCATGCAGGCATTCTCTCCAGATGATCTGGCCAAAGATTTGAAAAACCTGGATTTGGGAGTGGAATCACTACCTCTCCAGAGGAGTCTAGGTCTAATTTGGAACCTTGAGACAGACAACTTCGCATTCTGTGTTTCAAAGGAGGAGAAACCTTTGACTAAAAGAGGCATTTTGTCTGCAGTGAACAGTTTGTTTGACCCCTTAGGGTTTGTGGTACCAGTCACAGTGGGAGGAAGAAACTTAGTGAGGAACCTGTCTGTTGAACGGTATGACTGGGACACACCCCTGCCAGCATCCAAGCAGGAACATTGGAAGTGCTGGAGAGACTCTATGAAGGAACTAGAGCAGCTCCAGATTCCAAGATCTTATGTTCCAGTTTCTTTATCCATGCAGACGCAGCACAGAGAGTTGTGTGTGTTTTCAGATGCGTCAGTCATAGCCATAGCTGCTGTGGCCTACTTGAAGACCATTTCAACAACAGGACAGTGCCAGGTGGGATTTATCATGGCAAAAGCAAAACTTGCACCACGCCCGGCGCATACTGTGCCTCGCCTTGAACTTTGCGCAGCTGTCCTAGCAGTTGAGATGGCAGACTTCATTCAGGACGAACTGGATATTGACATTCATTCTGTGACGTACTATACAGACAGTAAAATAGAGTGCGGAAGGTGGAAGTCAGAGTAGTCAAACATGACATTCCTAGAGTGTATTTGCAGCCTGTTTCTGAGTTGATTCTACTGTTCCAAGCAGGAAAAGTATAGTGGTATAGAATACCAGGCGAGGAGTGTGCTGCCACTGCTGGAGTGCAGTAGCGCTGCTAGCCCACTAGGGGAGCAGGCGGACTTGTTGACCCAAGTTTCCGTAATAGAAGAAGAAAAAGGTTAATGGAGTCTGATAAAAGCAGCAGTCAACAAGTTATTGTTTATTAAAAGTTGTTTTCTCACAGAGCATGGGAAATATATGCCTGTAAGTATAAGTGCATTCTGAGTTCATGTCGAGTAAGTGATGTAAGGTAGTTTGTAGACTTGTTCTATGTTAACATGCAGTCGCGCTCGTTAATGCTAATCGCGTTAGCCCGTCTATGGGAAAATCCATTGTATGTTAGCATCAAGCTAGCGGGATGCACGCTAACTATTGTTTATCCTTTTCTGGTGGTTATACCAGTTACAGTTTGTGATATTAAAGCGTCAATCGATATCGATTGAGAAATGTAGTGTGTGACTATATGCATGTTGTAATATGTTCTTTCTTGTGTTTTGTAGTTTTACAGTGCCTTCATTAGAGAGACAAATAAACCCTGCAATGATGGCGGAAAGCTTTTGCCTCTTATTTTGAAGAACTGTTTATCTATCTGCCAAACTGGGCACCCACGTACAGTGAGGGCAGA
>JAMQGT020014216.1:0-14257 GCA_024447675.2 Pterophyllum scalare
ATCATCAACATTAAAAGAAATAAACATTTGAAATATATCAGTCTGTGTGCAATGAATGAATATAATACACAAGTTTCACTTTTTGAATAGAATTACTGAAATAAATCAACTTTTTCATGATATTCTAATTTTATGACCGGCACCTGTATAATAATATATCAAGCAATGATATTCTCCCACTTAACTTTCATTGACAATAACAACATGGCATTTTTTTCATTGTGTGAGTTGTGCAATATGGCATGTTGTGTGCTTGCCCTAACTGAGTGAGGGTGCCACTGTATATACAGTATGTGCATTCACAGCTACAGGAGCTGGGACACCTGAAAGCTTGAATTTCATTTGATAACATCTTTTTTGTACATTAAGTGAGCTGAAGGAAAAGACACATACCCTAAGCAGTACATGCACCACTATCCATAACCAACGTGCCACATGACAGAAACAAGATAAAACAGAACTCTCATTCAAAGCATCTCTTGCTGAGGTGCAGAAGTTTAGAAGCCTGAGTGACAGTGATTGTTGTTTTGGTGCTTCCAGTGAAGGGTTTACTAGCGTTTCGTCAACTCATTCTTACCACACGTCTAACATAACACCCACCTTCAGTACATAATCCATTCAGTATCTTAGTGCAGTGTGTGACATCTTTTCTGCAGGCTGTCTATTCACTAAAACATCCTGAGTCACACTGAGATTGTGAAAGAAAAATCTATTTCTGGTTTATCAGCTAGGATAATGTTTTTACACACACACACACACACACACACACACACACACACACACACATACACACACTTGATACAGGAGACTAATTTGCACTCAATTTTCAGGGACCTCTTGTCGAGACAGCCAAACCCACTTGCATTATGCCTCTAAGTGCTTTTCCGTGTGTGTGTGTGTGTGTTTGAGATGGCGTGCTTGTGAACATGGCTTGCTTCTTGGGTGAACTCTTAAACTGAACCAAAAATATAATCCACTAAGAAGCTGATATTACATTTATAAGATATATATATATATATATATATATATATATATATATATATATATATATATATATATATATATATATATATATATATATATATATATATATATATATATATATATATATATATATATATATATATATATATATATATATATATATATATATAGATAGATAGATAGATAGATAGATAGATAGATAGATAAGCTGTCTGCAGATAAATGCTGCCTACTTGTCTGGCTTGTCTCTTTGCTTTGAGAATGTGTGGGAGGCGGGTTACTGTCTATTCAACACTCATAAAGAAGATATTATGATTCAGCAGTGGGGAAAAACAAATGATTACAGAAACACCTAAAGTTTCTTTGTTAACTGTAGACACTCCAGGGAATGTGCATTTAGCAGCTAACTTTTCAGCCTGCATCTGTTCCTTTTGACCCAGGCTGGAGAAAAAAAAAAAGCATAAAATCCATGCACAAGAGCCAGGAGGTGCACATTAATTTCCAGAGAATAGTTCTGTTCATTTGAAGGTGTTTCATCCACTGAAGTATACTGTACTGAAGTGTACTGTACTTCACAAGTGGCTGTTACAACAATAACTGCACCTTTGGATAAATTTGAACATTTTAACTTACTATTAATTTACTGAATCAGTCAAACTACTGCTGAACTCACCATTAACCATGATCATTGTCCAAATGAATATTTGTATAACTAGATTTGTTAAGAGAAAATAACAATACTACTGAACTCTTATGTGTGAAGCTTTACTTCTTCCCCTCTCTACCCTGTCACTTATTTATCTTCTCTTTATTTATCTTATATTCTCTGTTTGACTGCACTTCCTGGCCCTTGTGTGCTCTCCTGTCCACACCTTTGTATTCTGAGTCAACATAACCATAACAGGTCTAAGCCAGAAAGATGAAGGAAGAAATTGAAATTACCCTGTAGAATGAAGATAAATGACTTGCCCATTCTTTCTTGCATTCATTTCCTTGCTCCCTTATAGGCTTCTTCGATAGTATTTACGTGTTCCATCAGCTCAGTGGTATAGAGCTCAATAAAACATTCATGCATTAAGGGGAAAATTAGGCTTTCCCAGTCCCTTTTCCCTGAAGTCACCTTAGCCAGCATATAATCTGTTCCCGGGAAACAAATTGCAGAATGAAGAACCCCAGGCCCCTTGGTAATGGATCCAGTTCAAGCATCAGTTTACCATTGATCACACTGGAACTGGTTGTTGGGTGCTCTGGGAGTTTTTCTGCCTGTTCCACTGTGTTGCCCCACTGCATGAGGAAAGCTACAGTAGTAGTTCAAAAAGAGAATAAAGGTTTGATCCTTGAACCATTCATACATCAGAGGGAAGCAGATATAAAAATGCACTACTGTAGATGTGAAGTTTAACGTGATTTTTATTTTTCTTGCTTTGATGAGCTACAATGGCTGATTTGCTGAAAAAGCAGCGCCAAAATTATTGCTGTGATGTGAAAAGCCTGGAAAAGCAGAAAAGGAAAAATATGAATATTAAGAAGTCCTTCTGAGGCTAGCAGATAGACAGTATAAAAGATGGATGCAGCTACCGTGACGTCACGCTTCTGAAGTCCCATTTTGAAGCACTCGAGATTATCGTTTTCACCATGGTTGCAAAAAAAACAAAAAAAAAACAAGAAAACTTGTGAAACTGCGCTACCATTGGCTAACATCTTGTTATTGACAATTCATTGGCCAATGAGCTTGAGGTTTCATACCACAGATGAGTCTCCATTTTGAAACACAGCATGACCAATATTTACAAAATAGACTTCCTTTTTTATTCAGTGTGACCCAAGTGAGTGACCGAGCCTCTAAACTCAGCAGGAAAGTGATTAGAGAGGTCAAGACAGAAAGCTGCTTCCCTATATGTTTAAGGCATTTCCACACTGCCCATTATGCTGTGTGCTGGTAAGAATTCAAGTTCTAATGATTTTACAAACTACACATTTAGTTTGAGATGAGTATGACTGAATATAATGAAAACTGTTACTTTTAGTCTCCCCAGATGCTCAATCAAAATAACTTATTTTGTAGGCTTAATTAGTGAAGTATATCAACATATGCATGACTGAATTATGGAAAGTAGAAAACAATAGAAACGTGAGTTTTTGTTTGGAAGGTTATTCTTGGTCTAGTGGCCATATGTGTGAAATGTAAAACTGAAACCTTTACATTCCTTATAAATGATCTTTCAGTGATGTATAAAACATTTCCATTTGTTAGATTATGGGTTTTTCAATGTAGATGAGACATAAATGTAATTTGCCTGTGGCCTGCAATGCTATATACACTAGAAAAATCAAGCACCTAGCCATGCAGTCTGAGTCAGTGTCGCTCAGTACTGAGGCACACAGTGCATTAATGTGGCCAACGCTCTGCTGACTCAGTAACTGCAGAGCTCCAGACCTCCTTTGGCATTAACATGAACACAGAAACAGCGGCGGGAGCTTCATCACACGAGCCTCCATGCCCGAGCAGCTCCTGTAGGTGTATTGTGTATTTGGCCCACTGCTTTTGTCCATATGGTTTCAGTGTGAGTTACCCAGTCGTAATCGATACAATCCTGTTGACTAAAATGCCACTGAATGACACTTGCCATGACACTCAGAGTGACAAAGATAAATAGAAAAACTCTGCAGCAATGTCTCTTTCCAGAAATCATGACTCGGAAAAAAAAAAATCTACATCTATTATTGTAAGGCGCTTCATGTCAGAACTATTTTTCTTTCTATTTAATTACATACAGAAGTTTTAAAAAGATGCATGCAGCTAACTTACATCGCAACTCAGCGAAAATGTAGATCATTCATTTCATGCCATCACAACCATTTTGGGTATGTGCGTACTTCCTATTGTACAACATAAAGGTTTAAGGAACCTGTGCAGAGAGAAGGCTGCTGAGCTTTTCAGCTGTATTGTTAAGGCCCTTTGAGTAGCCTTTGAAAGCCATTTAGTGATCTTTTTCCTCATTGTTCCACGTGGGACATAAAGCTGTCCATTATCTCTCCACCTTGCCATGATGGGCAGACTTACATACATTTTGAGGACACAAGAGTGCTAAGCTGGTTGGGGACAGGTTGAAAGCCAGAAGCCCAACGAAGGCAGACCCTGCAGGTTGGGCATGGGGCTAACAACCCCATCCTGTAAAACAACCTTGTGTTACAGAGACTTGAGAGCCCTTTAGTTCCATTATACTTAGGGAAATGTGAACATCTTTACAATGGTTTGTTTCAGTGTGAGTTCCCCAATTTAACTCATAATAAGAATGATAAATGGCACAAACAGACTAATGGAAAAATATGAAAAAAAATATGGTGTGTACTTTAACTTAATTTAGTACAGTACAAAATTATTCTGCTTTATCCTCTCTTATGGACTCACGAATATTTAATGAATATGTGTGGTTGGTGTTTTGAACCATTAGAAAGAGAAGAAAAAAGCAAACTTCTTCCTCTCAGCACTTGAATACCTCACACTGGATACAATGCTGCCTCAACTTGTGTTACAGGGTGACTAACTGTGCTGTCATTAATATTTAACGATATTCACAAGATTGCTTTTCTCATGTCTAGATCACATGCAGCAGCACGTGCTGCAAGATAGACCCCGGAGGTGAACCCGTGGGCCCCAAAAACGACACCACATTGACAAATTAACAGCCCGTCCTTCGAAAACCGAAGTATCAGGATTTTAACAACTGCTTTTCTGTTCATTTATTCATTATTATTATTATTATTATTATTATTATTATTATTATCTGATCACACTGCACCACCTCACATCTCTGGCTCACCAGTGAGGAGCAAAAATAGTCAAGTGATGCTGACTGATAAAAGATGGTGTGAGGCTGCCTAGAGAGGCTGTCCTATAATTATGCTGCAGATGGAGAGTTTTTGACAGCCAAGCAAATACACACAGATAAACCACTCCATAGCTTGTGATAAAAATGCCTACCCAGACTTCCCTGACGCATCAACAACAAGGTGAGGTGTGTCGGAGAGGTACTTTTAAAAGCCCGCACTTGCAGTGAAACAAGCTGTTCAGCATCTCTGTGGAGAGTTTTGTTGCAGTGCTTGACCTGGAATCAAACTCATTCACATATTAAAATACGTGCCTAAATGTCAGTTTTTCTCACTTGGAAAATAAAACACCTCTTACTCTGCGTCAGCCGTGCAGCATTGTTAAAACAGTTTCTCTTGAGATGGGGATCAATGATGCACTGTTGCTGCAGTGGGGTATGATATCCTCCGTGACTTCATCTTTAAAATGGCAGTAGGAAACTTTACATATTGGCAAATTGGTCACTGTAGGTAGAAGCAACACTTTCACCAAAGAGCTAAACCTGAGCCATTAGTGCACTCACTTTGGTTCACTTGGATTGCACGGATTTTTAGGCTTTTAACTTCCTTATCTCTATCAATAATGCTACTTAAGTAAACTCCACCAGCCACATCAAAACCACACAACAGCACAGTTGTAAAATCTGACTGCCTGTCAGAAACTACAGCTGGAATCTGAGAATTAATGTAATGTGTCTCACAGAAACCTGTTCAGCATGAGTAAAAGGCTGAGCAGTGATGCTGAGATGGATGGGATTACCTTGGCAACATTGGAAAAGCCTGAATCCCGATGGAAATGGGTTTAAAAGGTTAAACCTCATCACAAAATGTTGCCATTTGTAGATGAGGAGATTGCAGTGAGTGCTGCAAAAAAAAGCATGTTTGACTTTTATCAAATTAAGCTAGTTAGTTAATCTAGTTACATGTTTTTGATGCATCACTAAAGAGTCCCACAAACAATTTTCCGCATTAAAAAAAGGAATTGAATCAGAGAGGATCAAAAATTATTTTGCAAGCGACTTTAGTAAGCAATTCAATTGTTTGTGTCTGTTTTTATAACTGATTTAGCGTAGAGCCAATGGATGACTGAAGTTGTTTAATACACCATGTATGACCACATGGTATCCACTGAACATCAAGGGTTTATAGAGGAGCACAAGGGTATGCTTACAAAGGGGCGTGCGCACGCGCACACACACACACACACACACACACTTTTGTTCAAAGGCTTTGTACTTAATGTTACACAACCAAACCACCCAAGTGCAGCTCTAACGCACAAGACAACGATCATCTTCATGTTCATCAGCCAAGTCTTACATCTGTATATACAGCAAATTAAAGGAAACATCACATTTTCTTTCCACAAATCTGAAACAAAACCAGTGTACACTCACTCACTTCATTAGGCACACCCGTTCGACGTCTCGGCCAATCACATAGCAGCATCTCAATGCACTTGCATGTAGAAATCATCAAGATGACCTGCTGAAGTTCAAACTGAGCATCAGAATGGGGGGAAAAGATCATTTAAATGATGCTGAACATGGCATAGCTGTTTTTGGGTGGTCTGAGCATTTTGGAAAATGCAAATCTACTGGGATTTTCCCACACAGCCACCTCTAGGGATTACAGAGCATGGTCTGAAAATATGTGATGTGTGAGACAATATCCAGTGAGCACTCGGAGGAGAAAGGCCAGGCTTCTTCACGCTGATAGGAAGGCAAAACTAACTCAAAGAATCACTTTGAGTTGCTTTGAATCACAATGAAGACATGCAGAACAGCATCTCTGAGTTCAAAACGTGTTAAAGCAGATGGGCTATAGCAGTAGAAGACCACACCAGATGCCACTCCTGTCAGCTGAGAAGAGGAATCTGAGGCTATAATTCGCTTGGCTCCCTAAAATTGGACAAAATAAGATAGAATATTGGAAATAACAAGAAAGCAGATCTAAATTCAATGTGCACCTCTGGAATGTGGTGGAGCGGGGAATTCACATCATGGATGTGCAGCTGACAGGTCTGCAGCAACTGTGTGACGCTATCACGTCAGTGTGGACCAAAACCTCAAAGGAATGTTTCCAGCAAGAGTTGAAGCACTTCTGAAAGCAAAAAGGGATCCAACTGGGTGCAAGCAATGTAAACTAAGCAAAGTAACTGATAAAATGGAAAGTAATTACATGTAAGTATGTAAAAGAAATCTAATAATATTAAGCCTCGCAACTAACATGCAGTTAAATTGTGACTCACACAGATTCTTGTATTTTTGTTTCTCTGCTCTTTCTTATGCATTTCCCAGTGAGGAGAACAAACAAACAAACAGAAGGGTTACTGCAGGTCTCACTAATGTACACAGAAAAATTACCAAGGCTCATATAAAAGAAAAATGCTGTTCTAGTTAGAGGGGAAACATTAGCACTGTGATTTATACCTCTGACATTATTCTCAGCCCAGTAAGAGATTTCACAAATGGCTTTGGAATTACAGAAAGGCCTGAGCACAAACACCCGCAGTGTTATACATACAGATTTATGCACACACAGCTAAGCATCCAGTGAAAACCTCAGTCAATAATGATTAAGAATCAACTGTGGATGGTATATTCAACTGATAAAATCCTTGACAGCAGCATGAGCATTTCAGGACAAGAGAGTAAGAGATCTTTGTTACTAATTGCTAACTATCTGCACTGCATCTTAATATTTGCAACACTTCTGATTCTACTGCTTTAAGACATGTATTAATAACCCAAGCCTACATCATTCGGCGTCATGTTGGGATGTCACACCTATGTACGGTGCGCCTAATTGGTCTGCAGACTCGTGGTGTTGAAGAGGAGGGGGGGGAAATAGGATTGAAGCATCTGGTGTGAGAAACTGCTGATAACAACCTCAGTGCTGCACTCAGAGGATCTTCAAAGAGCGTGAATAGCAGGAGATCTGTATATTGTGACAGTGGGGTGTAATAATGTGGTATTCCTGCAGTGTATCATCATAGTTTTAATTATAGAGAAAACGTGCAACTGATTCTTAAAGCATCATGTTCTAAACTTTAGAGGCATTAATCATAAATGTATGGTATTTTTTTAGAGAAAAAAGTTTTCACAAAGATTTTTTTTTTAAATTATTATCTATCATTCAACAGCAGCTAAAGAAAACTGTGTAAAAGTGACACATGAATAATGAATATTACTGGTATTTTATTAAGAAAGGTGCATAACAAGGGCTTGAATAAACAGCATTACTGTAGCAAAATTATATCAAAATTACTGCATATCAAAAGTTTAATTCAGTTTTATACAAGCCAGGAAAATAAAATAATTTTGGCCCTTTTTAGTTCTTAACTTAAACTGTTACTTATGAAATCAAAGAGCAAAAACAATTAAAAGAAGTAAAATGGACCGCAGTCACTCAACCTGTGTGCAATATTTTAAAATTTTGTGCTATATATTTCTTTTAAGTACCATCACTTTCTTTGTTGAGCTCACTGAAGTCTCTCATTTCTGTTGCTGTTCTTGCACAGAATCTGAAGACCTGGTGCACTGTCTTACTGCTCAGTTCAAGCTGAACTGGTTTTGCACAGCAACACCATTTAAACCAGTGTAAACAAACCAAACTTACACAACAACTGGACCAGAGTTTATACGAGGAGCATCAAACAGGGAACCTATTGTCTGTCAGTGAAGAATTAATATTAGCCATAACCAGGACAATAATATTAATTATCCATACAAGGACAATAAACAACCAAAACCTGTACAAACCTGATTACTTACTTCAGACTACAAATAGACTCCAAAATGTTTCTCTCTACATATATAAAGGTTTACAGTTGCATTAAACTTTTTTTTTAACAATTATAAGTTGTTATGAATCTGCATGACGGCTTCATTCTTAAATGGCAAACATCGCAGGGACCACAGAGTGACACGTCACGAAGTGGAAGCCATGCAGAGCAGCGACCGTAGCGCCTCTCTAACCTTATCTGTGAGAAGTCAAAGTACCCTTGTCCCCATTCTGTCAACAGTACGACACACCATGCTGGTGAATGCAGTGACTCTTACACAGACCAGCTGCCATTCATAATATAACTGATAGTGAGTGGTTAATAGTCTCAGCTCATACCATCAAATCACGGTGTGTAAAGAGAGCATTATCCCCCTCACAACACAATCCACAAACTCAGCAAAGAATGGGATGTTTGGCATTTAACAAGATTAGCGTTTGAGCTAATGTGCAGCCTTACCCCAATTCATTATTCTCTATTGTTTGCTATTCTCTGATAATCAGAATCATCTGAGGAATGGTAAGTGTAATCACTAAACGCTGCACAGATATGGAGGAACTGCAAGCATCGTCTGTGGAACGGAAAAGATGATGATTTTGACCTGATATGTTTGTAATTTATACAGCTCTAAAAATGTTTAGAAAATAGTCATTTCAGGCAAATTACACACTTCAAAGTCTCAGTGCATCAATCAGCTTGAAAAGGCATCTTTTAACGATAATAACAAGCTTCCTTTCCAGCATTTTTTGGCACATAAGTAGATTGGGAGATTCGAGGCTCAAGAGATTTTACATCTGGCCCTAAAAGTGGTAATTGAAGGAAAACTCAATGATCCTTGAAAAGCCTCTTTTGAATTTATACACTGAAACTGTAGTTTGGAAAATGGGGTCATAAGGTAAAAACATTTGTTTTACTCACTGCTAAACAAATCCAGCTAAAAACACAGATGCAGAATGCAACACCCACAACCTGCCCAGAGTCAAATAATACATTCATTTGCATCCCTTCTATAAGCAGAGGCAAAGGTTTCATTATTGGTCAAGTAAACGCTGATGCTGGAGGCCTTGCTTATCATATGATCACAGTAAAGAAATAGACAGAAATAGAAGCAAAATAAATGAGCAAACTGCACCATGAGGGGCCTAGAATACTGAAGTTGATAAAAAAAATAACTTCATGGATGATGCTGTTCGAATTAAAAGCTTTCCTTACACACCTGCACACTTTTCTGTCTCACACACATGGAAATATTTACACAGAGGTGTACTAAACACGCACATTTCTCAATGCTCGGTCTGCCAAATGCAAAATTCATGATCAGAATGAGCCCACAGATGGCTGCCAATTTCATACCCTGACATGCTTTTTCTGAGTTTTTTTGTTTTTTTTTCAGCTGTGCATACATTTTATTGTGAAGTTGAGCAAGTCTGCAAGTACTTCAAGTGGAAAAATACTTTATTTATTCTTTCAGGATTGAAAGCTGGGATAACAGACAAGGAGCTGTTTAGCATCTGTTCAGAGCCCAAACTGACAGCAGTGAGGGTTAAACAGTCCATACAAATTATCTGACAATGATAGCATAATGTTTCTGACACATTTAGTAATCACAAACAGAGTTCCACAAAAAGACAACTGGTTGTGGCTGACTCTACAATGACACACAATGACCATTTGGACCAGGATATTAAGCCTCATCTAATTATTAGACTCATTCAGTAATCACATAAACAATACACATCTGGAGGACTACATAAAAATAGAAACTCCTACAAAATCAAAGCCTAAACGTGCAGCATGTATGATGATGGGAGTGAAGGAAAAACAAACAACAACAACAAAAAGCCTATAAAAGCCAGAATAAACAGACTGCAGTTGGGAGTGAAGGTAAAACAAATGAATAAATGATTGTGTTTTCTGCCCTGAGACTGGGTGGCAGTTTTTTCAAGTAAGGTGGAGGCAGAACAAAGGAAACAGAACGTGGTGAGTGGAAGCTTCTGAAGAAGGAGGTCTTGGTGGAGGGGGAAAAAAAAGGAGGAAAAGTAGGAGGGGATGAGGGATTGGGGGAGTAAAGTGCAGAGAGAGGCAAAACTGGAGCAAGAGAAGGAGGGAGGGGGAGAGAGATGTATATTAGTATGACTGTTTCTGCAGCGACTGCCTCGATATGATAAATGACCTGCAGATACCAAACAGATATTGTACACCTCAACACAAACATCTCTTTTTTACACACTCTGCTATCTGTAATTTAATCTTTTTTTTATTCTTATTATTTATTTTTTCTTTATTCTTTATTGCAGCATCTTTCCACAGTTAGTGTTTCCAAGCACAGCATAAAGAACTATAATCTAGTGACCTATCAGAGTTACGCATATCTGTCTCAGGTACAAACACGTTCCTTCTCGCCTAGCATTGTCTAGTCGAATGATGCTTCAAGTCATATTTTATTTTGAAGTCTCCCGTTATTCTTTGTTTATTTTAGGGTAAAGAAATCTCACTAAAAGATCAAACTCTGAGTAAAACTCTTTAAAAAAGTCTCACACGTGTGTACGTTTGTTTCTGAACTTTCAAAAGTGTACACACCACAGTTTTACTTAAACAGGAGCACATTTGTTAGGGAATATCCTCATCCACAGATTTAACACACACTGATTTTAGAGGCTGTGTTTATGGCAATTTTTTTTTTAAAAAAGTGGTCTTTCAAAGATTTTCTTTGGATGTTGGCTGCTTGTTCACTCATTTTCAGTCCAGTCCTTTTCAGAATCATGTTTTTTAGTTTAAGCCGTTTAACACTGACCTATGAAAGACACCTAAATCAATGGATGAACCAGTGTCGTGTCTACATATACCGAACAACTCAGCAAAGACCATTTACTAGCAGCTTGCTTCAAAAACACAGAATTTATTCCCATTTCTTCATTTATCTGTGAAAAACGCCGATGACGACACAGTTTGACAAAGCAATTCTCAAAGAGCTGAAAACGTATCTTGATTTGAGGAAACGGCACAAATGGAGGACAAAAGAACCTAAAAAAAAACTATTTGCAGCAGATGAACAGCATCTGAAAGTTATGTTTTTGAGAAAGAGGAAAACATTTCAGCAAAGACCTCACGCAGGACCTGAGAGATGCATCTGGCCCTTCAGAAAGGGTCTCAATATATGCAAATAAGTAGCCAAATACTGATGATGAATGTTCTCTTAAACAATATCCTGGGCTGAAATGCTAAAAAATGTCATCACGTAAGGTAGAAATCTCCAACAAGGTACTCATGTAAGTAATTTTAAGACAAAAAAACAACAAAAAAAAACCCACATACTGTAAATCTCGACTGTTATCTGCATTGTTCATGTTCTAATAAACAACTTAAAGATCAGAAAGTGTTTGTGACATCTGTACGCGGTCTGGTATTGCTCAGTAGTGTAGCACTGAATGAGTTGCTGAAGAGTTTAATCTGTGACAGCAGTCTGGCAGGTCAAACAAAGGTGCCATTGTGCCTTCAGCGCATGTCAAACATTACATTTCTGTGCAAAAGTTGTGCCACAGTTCCGCATGCTGTGATTCAGCTATTTCTGTCTACAGCGACACAGTTGTGGCACGCATAGATATGCATAAAGTGCTGGTTTATTTATAACTATGTTGGGATTTTGCTTTATGTATCTGGGTTAAATCACGGTAATTACGTCCCTACTGCAGGAATAGAAAGAATGAAAAAGTAAACAAGAAACACAGAGGAAGAGAGAAGACGACTGAAGCCAAATCTATTTCTTTCTTTCCCTTGCTGTCTTACTCTTGCTTTTCTATATTTATAATTTCAGAATCTTTTAATAACATTCTTCCTCTTACAGCTTTACATCCTGTCAATACTGCACCGTCACATTTCCCTCTTTCTTCTTCCATCTTTCTAAACTTTACTCTGGCTTCCTTTCAATCTCAGCTTTATTCCCCCGGCTATCCTCCTGCTTTAACCCTCTTTTACTCATTTCTACCACAATCTTCTTGCTCAGAAATTAAATGGCTGTTGGCAGCAACACTGATTGATCCCGTGGCTGCCTATTAGTGTGGAGGCCTATAGCGTACTCAGAGAAGTCCTAGAGGTGCTCCGACAACATTCCTGTTGGTGTGCAGTCGGTCCCGTACTCTGAGTGAGGAACAGATTTGCATCGGACTGCTTAGCAAGCACAATAAAAATATATCATAAGGCAGAAATCCTCTAATGGAAAATACTTACACACCTTGGCCAAGAATGCTTAAAGTTTGGTACAAGGCCAGCAGATACCCACAGTGCAAATGCTTTAGTGTGTAGTGAGTTTGTGTTTTCCACATAAAAATCCAAATTTGAAGTTCAATTAATACAGTAATCTTTTTTTTTTTTTTTTGCCTTTCTGCCTTTTGTATGTAAGACTGCAGTTCTTGCCTCACTCTCTGTTGTGCTGAGTGGAAATGACTTGGTATCATTACAGCATTTTACAAAATTGTGTTAGAAAGTTTTCTTTTTCATTTTCTAGGGTATCAGGATGCTGGTTGCCCCCCCCCCATCTAAGGATACTGAAGGAGGACGGTAGGATCTGCTGCAGGATTTTACCTCCGCCAAGGACTTTATGTTTTTGGTAGTGTTTGCATGCCTGTCCTTCTATCTGTAAACACGAGGGCTCGAAACATTTTGAATGAACTCTGATTAAAATTTATAGGAGTTTTAATCCATTAAAACCTAGCTTACATCAACCAAGGTCTTCAAGGTCATGATTTATTGGTTGAAAATTGACAAGAAAGCCTTAAAAACTTAAAAACCATGATTCTTAAAAGTGTGGTGCGTATTTTCAATATATAGAAAGTATTTAAAATATCAGGTCACATAAGAAAACTATTTTTCTTAGTGTCATTTGTATTGACAACTTCTAGGCATATATGGAATGATATATAGGGACCTCTGACCTTTCATCAAGATCAAGTAAGGTCAAACTTTCATAAAATGTCTTTTATGCTTAAAACTATGCTTCAAATTATTCTGCCTTTGCTTGAATTGGTAACATTTAGGAAATTATACTGATATATGGGAATTCTAAATATTACGTTATAGTTTGCATCCAAAATCCCATTTGAACTCTGACCTCACTTTTACATTTCACATCAGCCTTTCTTTCAAGTTGAACCCCAAATGCATCCTATCTTTATAGAAAGTATGGTCAAGAGAAAGAGAATGGATCCCCACAAATCAAAACAAAAACCTGTACTTTGGACTTTATTTTTACTGCACTAAAAATAAAATATTTCTGTCTGTCTGACGGTTTGATGACTAAGACATCAGGGAAATGTAATCATCATCTCGTGGTTTTCTGTGCTTTTCAGTCACAAAGTTCATCTAATTACCCATTTACACTCTGCTGTACAGTTTAAAGCACATCGATGTTCCTGCTCCTTTCTCTTCGAGTGTGGTCCGTGCTCTCTCTCTGAGTCTGATGTGTCTGATAAAGCCTCAAAGACTTGTACCACTTTCACAGGTGAATAGCTAACCACAAAAGGCAGCTTCTCAGGAGAGGTTGTAAAGCTCACACAGAGCAGCCAATCATGACCGAGACATTCAAGAGTCAATACAATTGGAGGTGAGCAGAAGAGGATT
>JAMQGT020014217.1:0-105368 GCA_024447675.2 Pterophyllum scalare
CTGTACATGTGCCATGTATCGCTGTGGCAGGCAGGCAGAGGACCCCAAATCAGGACTCAAAGGCGAGAGCTGAATTAAAATTTAAGCTTTATTAGCAAGTGTAGACAGGAGCGGCAGGGCTGGTCAGGAGCCAGTGGCACAAACTACAAACTCACTACTAAGTAACATGACCTGACTTAAACTGGGCATGACAAGAAAAAGACTCTAAGCGCTTTGAGTGCTCAGAAGAGTAGAAAAGCGCTATATAAGAACTAGTCCATTTACCATTTACCATTTACTCTAGAACTAAGGCACACAGCAGGAAGACTAATGACGAAGACGTGACAAAGAATGCAGACAATATATACTCAGAGGGGCAATCAGGAAACACACAGCAGGTGAGGAGCACACCTGAACAGGACTAAGACAAGAGAAACAAAACAGACAGGGAGACATGGGGGAACACAGGAGAAGTGGGAATCAAGCATAACTAAACAATAATCAAGAACAGAACTCAGCGGCCCAGGACTGTGGCAAACATGTAACAAACAGATATACAAAAATATCTTCTTGGAGCCATGCTATAAACCCATGAATATATTTAAGAGCTCATTACTCGGCCCCACAAATCTTAGAAGCACAGTGTCAAACCAGATACTTACTCTGGATGGCATTACTTTGGCCTCCAGTAACACTGTGAGAAATCTTGGAGTCATTTTTGACCAGGATATGTCCTTCAATGCACATATTAAACAGATATGTAGGACGGCTTTTTTACATCTGCGCAATATTTATAAAATTAGAAACATCCTTTCTCAGATTGACGCTGAAAAGTTAATCCATGCATTTATTACTTCTAGGCTGGACTACTGTAATTCATTATTATCAGGCTGTCCTAAAAGCTCCCTGAAAAGCCTTCAGCTGATCCAAAATGCTGCAGCTAGAGTACTGACAGGGACTAGAAAGAGAGAGCATATTTCTCCCATATTGGCTTCTCTTCATTGGCTCCCTGTTAAATCTAGAATAGAATTTAAAATCCTTCTCCTAACATACAAGGTCTTGAATAATCAGGCCCCATCTTATCTCAAAGACCTCATAGTACCGTATCACCCCAATAGAGCACTTCGTTCTCAGACTGCTGGCTTACTTGTGGTTCCTAGGATACTTAAAAATAGAATGGGAGGCAGAGCCTTCAGCTTTCAGGCCCCTCATCTGTGGAACCAGCTCCCAGCTTGGATTCAGGAGACAGACACCCTCTCTATTTTCAAAATTAGGCTTAAAACTTTCCTTTATGATCAAGCTTATAGTTAGGGCTGGATCAGACAACCCTGAACCACCCCTTAGTTATGCTGCTATAGGCCTAGGCTGCTGAGGGGGGTCCCATAATGCACTGTTTCTTCTCATTCACCTTTATTTACTTGTTTATACTTCACTCTGTACTTAATCATTATTATTAATCTCTGCCTCTCTTTCACAGCATGTCTTTTGTCCTGTCTCTCTCCCCTCAGCCCCAACCGGTCGCAGCAGATGACTGCCCCTCCCTGAGCCTGGTTCTGCTGGAGGTTTCTTCCTGTTAAAACGGAGTTTTTCCTTCCCACCGTCGCCAAGTGCTTGCTCATAGGGGGTCGTTTTGACTGTTGGGTTTTCTCTGTGTTATTGTAGGGTCTTTACCCACAATACAAAGCGCCTTGAGGCGACTGTTTGTTGTGATTTGGCGCTATATAAATAAAATTGAATTGAATTGAATTTCAGTACTGTTTTTGCAAATTTAGGGTGCTATACTTAACAATCTCCTTAGATGGATGTGATTGGATCAGCTTCTTATTTGAACAGTCTTAACCAAAGACCTCGGTGATTCTAAATTGCAGAGCTTTTCAGTTTTTTGTGTGTCCGTGGCACCATGGTGCATTTCTATCATCACCATGAAATTTTGCACTTGTTATTCACAGATACTTTCTCTAGTCTGGCCAAACTTCTCATGTTTGACACGAGTCCAAACCTGAACAGATTTTGATCAAAGTATTTAATTTAACGGGTTCCACAAAGTGACAACAAGAAACATTATGTTTTACGCTTTGATGTACCACTAGTACACTGGTTAACCAGAGTCACCTAAAATTTGGTCAACCAAGCCTTAAAGAGTTGATGTTGCTTTATTGTGAAAAGTGAGATTTCACTGAACAGTGGCACCCTGGTTCCACAACGTGCTGCCATGAAGCACGAAATTGCTGTACCTCAAATATAACTTGCAACATATATATCCAATCTGCCTCAAACTTCACATTTCAAAACAATCCTGGTCTGCAGTACTGTGCAAAAATATTGAGCCATCCCTCATTGCTTTGCATTTTGCTTGCAAGGAGCCTGACTTTCTTGAAAATGGTCTTTCTGAAGGTCTTTCAATTTTTTTTTAAACACTGGCTGTGTTTTTATTCATTTTTGCTTTATTATCATTGCAGCTGGCCATATGGCCATATTCAAACTAATGTCTTTTAACAACGTTACAAATTCAAGCACAAAAAGACCCTAAGTCAAGTCAGTGTTGTGTACACATAACAGACATCTTAGCAAAGAACCAATCTTTAGGCACTTTCTTATTAGTAGCCTGTCACAAAATAAACACAAGTTGTTCCCATTTCTTTAGCTGATAAGTGATAACACAGTCTGACAGGTATAAAATAGTATTTTACACCAACACGCTAATTCCGAAAGAGCTGTTAGCCAATAATTTTATATCCCATAGGGTATGGCCCAAGAGCCTTTTTGAAGTTAAGATGCTGTTAGGGTTGGTGGGTTTTGTGATCATTTATGAGATTTTTGTCGTTATGTTAAGTTCTTGGGTAGTTCAGTTTTACTAGTGTTTGTAGACTTTGTTACTGATATTGAATCTGTTGTATTAGTTTATTCCATTTCTATCAGTAACCTCTTGTATATTGTTGTTAGTCTTCGTCTCTGCTCAGTGGTTTACCATTTCGTTACTACCTTTTTGTTCTGTGAATTCTTTATTTCTTTAGTTCTACCTTTAGTTTTGTGTCCCCGTCTCTTCACGTTCAGATTGAATTCAGCTGCATCTTGTTACCCATATATTTCAGCTCTCACTGATTGTCTCCTGTGTGTATTTAAAGCCTCAGTTTACTTGTGTTCCTCATTGTGCCATAAGAAAGCAATTGAAACAATGTGTCATTGGAAGTGAAAATGCCAAGGCAGTGAAAGGTTCTTACAGAATGGCACAACTAATAACAAAGACTGGAAAGCCACACAGCATTGGAGAGGATCTGATTTTACCTACTGCCAAAAAGAAGGCTGGTCTGATGGTTGGTGGAAAAGCAGCCAAACTGGGTTGGTTTTTAAATGTATGCACATTTAAAAACAGACTCACAAAGTCTGTCAGTGTTGATCTACAGATCAGGGTTTTTATTGTCTTTGAGGTTACGGTTACATCACTGTTGTTGGTTTGGCATACATTTATAAGAGCTGTGCTGTGTTTTCATGTGGAATTTCTTTTTACATTTAAAAAAGAAAAACTGTGAAAAAAATGTGTTTTCACTTTGTCGTTATGGAATATTGTGGCCATAATAATGTGTGTGCATACATACATACATACATATATAAACTGTATATTATAGAAAACGTGTTTAATAAAGTGTATGTTTACACACACACGCACAAATGTAACAGTGAGTTATTTTGAGTGAGGCCACCACCTGACTATCAGGAACTCTTTACTCACCTAAGAAGACAAGGAGACGGAGATGTCAGCCTTTGTTAATTTTTCACAACTCTCACTAAACAAAACATACTATGCATTTTCATTACATTTGAATAGAGAAAAACATTTCTTAGTTTAAGTGACCATAGGAACTTCTTCAGAGACTGGAATTTTGGATTCTTCCATTTCCATGAATTATTTCTAAAGTGATGGGCTGCACTGACAAATTCTGAAAGAGCCAGCTAGCATTTCTGTGCTACTCATATCTCTGTGTGTGCACATCACACTGGAGCCACTCTCTCAGTAAATGATTGCTTCCCATCTATCAGCACACCAGCTCAACAGCTGGATGTGATTGAATCGCTCCACTCTTTTCTGAAGTCCTCTGCACACTTGCACGCACACACATACACTAAATTTTACATCCAGTCTAGTCTTGCTGACTCTTTCCCATAGTAATCAAACTTCTGGAGAAGACCCATTCTAAGGCACCAGAATGAGCACAATCATCCAAGCTCACCTCAAATATCTCCCCTCTGCTATATGCCTGACTTTTCATTCCCTCTTTTGTAATCCGTAAAAACACTTAATTTTATTGCTGCATTTTCACATTAGCTTTCCCCGGATGCTACTGAGCAGTTCAGCCATGCTTGTTTGCACATTAAGCACACTTAATTTCCTGACCTCCTGACACAGAGTAAATGTTTCACCATTGCACTGCCTCTTAGTGAGCGCTTTGCTATCAAGCACGATGTGGGATTCAGCACTGGAGACACATTCTTGGCACTAGCAAAAGGAAACATTGAACACAGGCTGATGGCTGAAAGAAAAGAGGATGGGACATATATTCAGAGATTCATCATCCTGCTGCTGGCCAGAAACAGATGCAGACACCACTGCCTAGCTCACTTAGCCAATTGCAAGTCAATGAATCATCCTAGTTCCCGCTGATTAGTATGTCTTCTTTATAAACCAGCCTATCCAAAGCCATGTTTGATTGTGTGCTGTGCATCACTTGGCCTATTTCTGAGAGAAAATCACAAAAGAATAGCTTCCACACACCGAAGGACAATGTTGTGATTTTCCTTTCTAAAAGCTCCAGGAATTAAATTCATGCCCCGGCCAAACCCTCATCTATCCTTTTATGAAATCATGAATAACTCATTCAAAGTGTCCAGACTCATCACTTATGTGTTATCATGGAAATTTGGTTACCTCACACTCACAGTCTGCCGTTGAAATGCACAGTCCATCATCACACAGTTATTACTTCTCTGTGTGCTTCTGCATTTCTGTCCAACAGAGGACTAAAGGGGACAGACAAGCCAAAATGGAAAACATTTTTATCAGTCCGTTGGTGGTCATGTTTTAAGTCTTGTTAAAACCAGGTTTAATGATACTGTTTAACTCTTGGCCAAGGGCACATAGGGTTGCAGACAAAATATATTAACTTTCACGGCTTTATTATGAGAAAACCCCCAAAAGAAACCTCTTTCATTTTCTGCAGTGATCGGAAGTGGCCCACTTTTGGCTGGATCAGATTGATGGCCGACTGTTGGTAAAGTAGAATTCTGCATGTGTGTGTGTGTGCGTGTGTGTGTGTGTGTGTGTGCGCTGACATGGCTGATTGTACAGCGCTGTGAAAAACTATTTGCCCCCTTCCTGATTTCTTTTTACATATTTGTCATACTCATGTTTAGATGGTGAATGGTAAATGGACTAGTTCTTATCAGGGTTATAATAGTTTTGGATTTTACATTATAGTTAATTTTAGTTAGTTTTTACTTTTTTTCTCTAATTCAGTTAGTTTTAGTTAGTTTTCAGAGCGGTTTTGCTCATTTTTATTTTTGGTTTTATGCTTAGTTTTTGTTTGTTTCAGTATTAGTTTTAGTATTTTCATACTTAATCTGGTACCCTTTAAAGACACCCTTTAAGAAATATATTCAACAACCAGCTGTTCACAGACAGCAGCACTACATGCTAAATGTGTGTAACATTAAGGACACACATGAACACCAACAGGGAGAAACAAAGGAAAATATGAACTACAAAACTTAATAAATTCTACAATAAACTCCAATAAAGTTCAGCGTCAGTGCAGCAGATTAACAACACCTACATGTGGTGTTTGACAAAAACAAACTCTTTGAAGGAGTCAAAGGTCAAATCCAGCTGCATCCTGATGTTCTCCACCTGAAGCTGCTTCTGTTTTGGAGCCAGCTTGGTTAGATGCTTCTAATTAGACTTGCAGGGTCTTTGCGGCCTCTGTACACAACCTACGGAAGTGTCCGACCTCATGTCCGCATTTATGCTTGTGTAGCTGGATTATGTGTTAATTACCTTGTGGTTGTGTGCTGGTGTTTTTTGGTCCTCTCTCTTTGTGCTCAGTTTTTTGGCTACAAACATATTTGTCCCTGTTTTTTCACTTTCTTCATTCCCTCACATCCATCCTGATAGTTTCAGCAGTCGCCCTCCAGGAATTTGCTGACATTTGTGAGTCCTTATATTGATGCTTTATTATTCCTGATTGTTATTATCTGACTGATAAAGTAACCGGAAACGCACAAAGACTGAACAGGTTAATCACAACGTTGCGACTGCGTGGACCCGACGAGTAGTCACATTTCTCCGGAGGTGCGCCAGGTTAGCTCGTAGGATCAGAGCGGTTTCCGTAGCTGCCCTGTGTGCGCTTCTCAGGTGGACTTTGATGTTGGTGTTTTTTCCTGACTGAGGAGTGCTCCGCATCAAACCGTCAACCTTCCAATTGGTAGGTGACCTGCTCTACCTCCTGAGCTACAGCCACACATCAAATAAATTTTAAAGTTAATCTGATAACCTTTAAATGATGATATAATTCAATAAGGGAAAAAATATATCCAACCCTACCTGGCCCTATGTGAAAAACTAAACCTAGTAACTTCTTGTGCAACCTGTTGTAGCAATAACCACAATCAAGCCTCTGACCCAGAGTGGGGACTCCACCATTTCCAGCGGAGGACCATGACTCAGACCTCAGACTTAGAGGTGCTAATTCTCATACTCGTGGCTTCACACTCGGCTGGGAACTGTTCCAGTATGAACTGGAGGTCACCACCTGATGAAGCCAATTGGACCACATCATCTGCAAAAAGCAGAGATGAGATCCTGAGGCCACCAAGGTGAAAGCCTTATGCCACTTGGCTACTCATAGACATTCTGTCCATAAAAATTATGAAGCGCATCTGTGACAAAGGGCAGCTCTGGCAGAGTCCAACACCCAGCAGAAAAAAGCCCAACTTGGACCAAACTCTTGCTGCGATTGTACAGGAACTGAATGGCCCACAACAACGAGCCAGACACCCCATATTCCCACAGCACCTCCCACAAGATACCCTGAGGGACATGGTTGAATACCTTCTTCAAGTCTACAAAACACATGTAGACTGGATGGGCAGGCACACACACACTCCGAAATTCTTGAGAGGTTAAAGAGTGGGTCCAGCAATCTGCAACCAGGATGAAAAAGGCATTGTTCCTTTTGAATTCGAGGTTTGAATAATGAACAAACTCTCCTTTCCAGCACTCTGGAAACCTTCTGAGTTTCCAGGGAAGTAGTGTGATCCCCAGATAGTTGGCACACACCCTCCAGTACCCCTTCTTGAAGATGGGAACCACCACCTCAGTCTGCCAATCCAGTGGCATCAACCACCTTGCAGCCACAGCGCCATGCAGCATAGTCCACAATGGAGGTGCAAAACATTGTTTGGGCACAGTATCCCCAGCCTCCCTTGGAATGCTGTCGAAATTTTGGAGTTAAAGTTCTCCTAGTGTACCCTCTAGGGTACAACTAGCTGTTTAGGTGTGCCATGTCTTTCCGGCATCCTCCCCTGCCATCTAATCTGATCTAATCTAATCCAACTTTCCATTAGGTGGTGATCAGCTGACAGCTTAGCTCCTCTTTTCATCTGAGTGTCCAGAGCATACGGCTGCAGATCTGACGATACAATTCAAAAATCGATCATCGACCTGTGATCTATGGTGGCCTGCTGCCAGGTGCACTTATGGACATCCTTATGTGCGAACATAGTGTTATTGGACAAACTGTGGTTTGCAAACCCAGAACAGAACACCACTCAGGTTTAGATCAGGCAGGCCGTTCCTCCCAGTCTCACCCCTCCAGGTCTCATTGTTGTTGCTCACATGAGTGTTGAAGTCTTCCGGCAGGACGATGGAGTCACTGCATGGAGTAGCCCCAAAAAGGCTGGGTATAGCACTTAAGCACACACTATATTGAGGACCCATTCTCTGGCCTAAAGGTGGATGGAAGCAACCATCTCATCCACCAGTGAAAACTCCAGTGTACAGGCAGCAAGCCAAGGGGATACAAGGATACCCACCCCAGCCCACCACCTCTCACTCCAGACTGGAAAATCTCTGCTGCACTGCTCACACAGTATCCATGGGCTTTAGTTTCAAACATCTATCTACTTGACTCCAGTGCTCAAAGGCCCGCTGTCTCATCTGCTTGCTCACAAGAATGTACTGCCAATATCATATTTTTGCTTGCAGGTATATAAGTAGGTGTCTGTAAATTTTTTATGTTTCACTTGGGAGGGAGAAGAGAGTCTGGAATCAGTCTTTCTCCACTTTCCTGGATTGGACCTATTTTTTCGTAACATATTTACTGTAAAACTACAGCCCAGCCTGAAAGGAGTTGAACTCCCTGAATCTCGGCCCTTGACCCTGCTGCATGCTATATCACATTTTTAATCTTGCAAATTAGAGTGACAGATCAGAAATCAGTCATTTGTAGAGCTGGATTAGCAATATGCTAAAGTGGGTGACAGGTTTGGGCCCTAGATTTCCAGGAGATACACAAACTCTGCAGGATGTTTTTGTTGCATATACTACTAAAGTTATTAGTTAGTTAATCAAGGTGCCCTGACAGGTCTTGGGTCTAGCAGTGGGTCTTCCTCCAGTTAAGCCCAAAAAACAGAATCCTACTGGCTTCTTTTGATTCGGAGGAGCAGCGGCTCTACTCTGAGTTGCTCTTGAATGACCAAGCTCCTCACCCTGTTTCTGCCCAGTCACCTTGAGAAAGTTAACTTCCACCACTTGTAGCCGTGATCTTATTTTTTCAGTCACTACAGCTTGTAGTAGTAGGTGAGCATAAGAAGGATAATTGAACTGTAAATTAACAGCTCTGCTTCATTGCTCAGCCCTCTCCCACCATAACCGACTGATACAAAGTTCTCATCACTGCAGGTGCTGCACTAACACATCTATCAGCCTCCCTCTCCACTCTCCTCTCACTCATGAACACAAATTTCTCTTGAGGTGGAAGTGCAAATTCCACACGTTTCCAGCTGCTAACCATGACTTTAGAGGCACTAATTCACTGCAGCTTCACACAGAGAATTCACTTCACAGAGAATAAAATTCAAAATGTTCTAAAACTATTCAAAGTATTATTCAAAGTATTTCTAATCAGTTAAGCATCAGGTGGTTTATTGCAGCCTCTCAGCCATGGAGTTGGGATTCACTGAATTTGTGGATGTTTTTGCTTAGATCCCCGTTATCAGGTTAATCTGTGGTTACAACATATGTGGTGTTGTTGAAAGGCAATGAGAGCAGTCTTGTATGTCTTCTTCTTCTTCTTCTTCTTCTTATATGAATAATAATAATAATAATAATAATAATGTCAGCAAATTCTACCAAAACCAGTATTGAAATAATCATTAACAGTATTGTTGTGGTCTTACAGGGACTACTCTGCAAGAGGGGGAAATTGATCACCATTATTCATCTGTGAAACTGTTTTTAAATTAACTCAAGTTTAAAGACACACATCACCCAGTGCAACACTGAATAGATGTTGATGTTTACAGAATAGATTTTAAACCACAAAGGAGCTCTATGGCACAGAGGCTGAGGACACATACAGCCAGTACTTATACCGAGTAGGAGTCTATAAATGTTTTTAGTTTGTTTGTTTGTTCACTTTGTTAACCATAAGAAAATCATAGAACTACTAAAATTATGCTTCAAGCACTGGAGCACAGCTATTCACAAAAACCTAAAATATCAAAAATATATATTTAAAACAAATCTGGTTTGAAAGAAGTAGTCCTGAATCAGAATATATATTCACATCTTCACCACTTGGGGTTGCTTATTTCCAAATGCACTAGAACAACATTATCATTTGTTTGCAGTTATTTGTGTCCACTGAATGAATGTCTGTGTCCAATATTTAATCTTTGTCTGTTTCTGCTAGATTCACAGGAAAAATTACTCTATGTTCTGTTTATCGGCTAGTCTGTGTCTGTCTGTGGTTGATGCTTCAATTCGAGTGGACATATCTCTACAAAAAGAGCTGAAATGAGACTGATGAGAGCAATAAGAATTAACCAAATCAGTTTAACTATGGGAGAAAAATAATGAGCTAAAAGAAATTAAAATGAACTGCACTTGGTTATAGTGCTATGTGACTGTTAAAACAAGAAAAGTATGTTGCAAATTATAATTATTAAATAAAATGCTGATTGGTGCAGCTTTGAAGTAAAAGAGAGGAAATCACTGAAGGTGCTATCACAGCTACTGAAGTGTTTCATTTAAGTACAAAGCAGTGCTTTATCCTAGCGTTTTCCCCATTGCCTTCCAACTTGATCAGTTCTGCTGACAATGGTGATTTCATTTCTTGAGCAGTGCATGATGATGCACACAGGCTGCTATCATTAAATCAATTGTCAACGACAGTCTCACTGTCAGCTTGTCATGTTCTTTTTTGTTCTTCCTGGAGTGCTTTTCTATGAATTCAATTCAATTCAAATGCAATTTATAACAGAATGCAAGAATAATCAAATATCATAGGTCAATATATATATATATATATATATATATATATATATATATATATATATATATATATATATATATATATATATATATATATATATATATATATATGCGTGTGTGTGTGTGTGTGTGTGGATGGACTGCATGGCTACAACCTGAAACTGCAGGTCGGGTCAGTAGATAGTTTATCTGTAAAAATATATGAGGACAAATTCTCATGAATATTACAAAAGCTAACAAATCATGTAATGACAATGTAATTAGGACACATCACAAGATGTTGAATGAGGTGGAAAAGAAAGGCCGTAATGTAAACTTTATAACAATAATAAATATTAAACAAGGTGAAATATATATGATTATTTATATATCATTGCTTTCCCTTTTTTTATACATGGGCGGAAGGTATACTACACTAAATCCTCAGTAGCACTGAGCTGAAAGCACCACAGAATGCATCCTCGATAATAAATCATATGATCTATGGTAAAAAAATTGCTGAATTGAATGCCATAGCTTTAGTTAACAGTACCTAATATTCTTGCAGTTTAGTATTTGCTACATTAACTGAACAGATCCTTCTAGTCCGTTCAATCTGTCAGATTGAATTAGATTATAAATCCTTAATGTCAGTGTTAGCAAGCTACTGCTAATGCCAGTGCTCCAATATACATTCTAAAGCAGTATTATAGAAAGGTCCATGGATATCAGTAAATTTACACTTTGTGTACTTTGAATTCAAGAATTGCTACAGATGCTACAGACACAATTATTGATTTTCAGTTATTCAGATTTCTTTAAATTAAAACTGTAATCTGTAGGTAGTCTTATCTTTATTTTGGGCTTATTAAAAAAAAACCTACAAACCTCATGAATAAATGAAGGATGGAGGTGAATAAAAATATGTAATTTTGAATTTGTCAGTGTTGCTAATTCATGGTTTCTTCATATAATCCCAGCAGCTAAGCTTCTGCTAACTCCGTACCATCTTTTCCTTTCAACAGCTGCAGGGCTTAGGGTTGCCAGTGACTCTGGGATTTTCTTCTCTGTTTCAGCTCCAGACCTTTCCTTTCAACATAATGTGTTAATAAAAAGTTGGTTGTAAAATAAAATGCCATCTGTTCACACTGAAAAGTCTGTGGGGACTAAATGGCATTAGATGCCAGAGGAAAAGCTTAAACATTACACATTGTAGGGGTGCTCATTTTAGAATCACTCACATGGGTCGTATTTGAGGGCATGGACTGATATTGTCATTTGGATCGGAGGCAAGGGCGTAGGTCTGGTATTAACATTGGTAGAGCAGATATTCTAGACCCCTGATTGGAGGATATGTTGACAGAAACTAACTTAATCTCAGTTTTTTACTTTTTTTTCTTTAAAAGCCTGTCATGTCTGGCACTTTTCGCAATCAGAATGATCATCTGAATGCACTGGTGTACCAAACATATTTGCTTTTACAAGAGCAGATCTATAAGATCTATGACAGATCTATAGGCTAGTCTTGTTAATGTTTGCATTTTAGTTTTTATTTTATTTATTCATGCCAGGCCTGACAGGCAGGACAGAAGGGGTAAGAAGAGGGATACAGAAAAAGAGAGAAGGAAAGAAAGAATAAATAAATAAATTAAAATTTAAAAAAAGGGGAGAAAACAGAAAAATAGATACAGAAATGTAAATACAGAAACATACGTATATTCACATGTCTATACACGTGCATATACACATACACACAATCTAGCTTTGGTTTGTAGTAATGTGTGTGTGTGTGTGTGTGTGTGTGTGTGTGCGCCTCTGTCATGGAACGTACTCAGTAATGAGGGCAAAAAACCCCAACCACGCCCCTCAGGATCCCGAGGCAAACAGGGAAGATCCCAGGGGACCCGGGCAATCCATGGCCCGCCAGGACCCAGACAAGCCAAGGCCACACATCCCGCTGGCAACTGCATGCACACCCCAGAGGAGGAAGGAGGGAGACAGAACACCCACGGTCAAAGGGCAAGTGCCTAGAGAGCCAGAGGCAATGAGCAGCCCACCCCACTGTAGGCTAGCCCCTCCGGCACGAGCCGAGAACACGGCCCCGAGGCCCCAGGCATCCAAGAGCCGCCTGACACCCAGCAGAGCCCCCCCCCATGCTAAAGAGGCCCGAGCCACCCCCAGACCATAACCGCCAAGGTAGCAGGCCAGTTGCCCATACACACGCACACACACACACACACACACACAAAAAAAGACAAACATACATATATGGCAGTCACACACTCATGCACACACACATGGACATTACATGAACACTAAGTGTAGACAAGCGAGCACCATTACAGAGCCAGCAGCGCCACGGGGAGCAGCCAGCCCATCCCCGAGCCACAAGCCAGTCCTTACCCCAGGCAGGGTGCATGAATCTGGGGTGTCGGAAGACCCGCCCACCCCCTCCTCCCACTCAATGTGTTTGGGGTGAAATGTTGGGTGTATGTGAGTGTACGTGGTGGGAATAATGTGTATGACTGTGTGAAAACTACAGTGCTATTAAAATTGGAGAGACAAATGCAACATGAGCACTGAGTAACAGTGCCCATCCCCCCCCCCCCCCGCCAAGGCCCTCAATGTCTAAGATGTAAATAAAATTAAGGAGCAGGCAGCAGGGAACAGATAAGTGGGGCCACCTGCCCCCCAAGGCCCTATGAGTACATGATGTGTCGTGAGCAGTATGATGTAAATAAAAAGGAGGAGTGGGACATCATGCAGCACAGTGAGCAGAGCCAAGGAAGTCCCCACCAAGTCCCCACCACCCCCAACCAAGGCCCGCAGATAAAAAAAAAAAAACCCTCAGAACGGCAGTCACCGTCCCCAGTCGAAGAGCCATCAGATACCCAAATTCCATATTTTGAAATAAGTTCTTCAACCAAAGTAAATGTTCCATCTTGAATAACATGTTCTAGATTCTTTATTCCTTTTTCTTGCCATGCTGAAAAATTTAGTACTTCATTTTCTGACATATATCTGGATTGTTCCAAATGGGTGGCAGTTTACATGGGATAACTGAAGACTTGGATATCTTTAAAAATTCCCACCATGCTGTCAGAGAGGTGTTTATGTTAAGGCTTTAAAAGCAGTAATGATGTTTAATACTGGAGCTAAGGAAAGGTAAGTCAGAGATTTTCGCTTTTCCACAGAGTGTTTGTTCTAGATCCAGCCATGGGCTGTCTAAAGAGCTTGATTTGATCCACCTTGAAACATACTGCAATCTACTGGCTAAGAAGTAGTGATAGAAGTTTGGAAGTTCTAAACCACTATTGCATTTTGTCTTTTTAAAGTCTTTAAACTTATTCTTGAGGTTTTATTTTTCCATAAAAACTCTGCAATGTTTGAGTCTAGTGATTTAAACCAAGCAACAGAATGTTTATTAGGGATCAGTGAGAACAGATAATTGATTTTAGGCAGAATCATAATTTTTACTGTTACAACTCTCACCATAAGAGATATAGGTAGAGCATTCCAACGTGTGAGATTATCCTCTATTGTTTCTAGTGGAGGAATATGATTCAACTGTACCAGGTCTGACAGCCTAGGGGGAAATTTTTTACCTAAATATCTAATGTTGCCCGACCGTAGTGAGGTAGTGGTGGTGTTCTGAAAGTTACAATTTAGAGGCAAAACTGTTGATTTACTCCAGTTGATGAAGTAATTTGATATAGATGAGAACTTATCTATAAGTGTGATTGTCTTCAGAAGAGAGGTTTGTGAGTTCCCAAGGAAAAGTAATACATCATCAGCATAAAGGTTTATCTTATGGTCTGTCTTTTCTGTTTGAATTCCTTTAATATCTACATTTTGTCTAATTGCTGCTGCTAGTGGCTCGATGAAAATTACAAAAAGTGAAGGAGAAAGTGGGTAGCCCTGCCTGGTGCCCCTCTGCAGACTGAAGCTTTGGGAAATAAGATCATTTGTTCTAACACGTGCATTTGGAGAGCTGCATAGTGTTCTGATCCAGTTTATGAATGAGGAACCAAATCCTAATTTGTGTAGAACTGCTAACAGAAATTTCCCATTTACCCAGTCAAATGCTTTCTCTGCATCTAAAGAGACAACTGCAGTTTCTATTTTGTTAATCGAACAGTAATCTATTACATTTATTAGTCGCCGTGTATTAGTGACTGAGTGCTGACCCTTGATAAAACCTGTTTGGTCCAGATGTATAATAGATGGGGTGATTTATTTATAACCTTCTGGCAAGGACTTTGCAAATTATTTTAAGGTCTACATTAATAAGAGAGATTGGGTGGTAGCTGGAGGGGAGTGTTGGGTCTTTGTCTGGTTTAAGAAGCAGGCTAATGTTACCAGAGTTCATGTTTGAATATATTATGTGGTTGTTCTTAATTTGAGTTACCATTCTGAAAAAAGTGAAAAAAGTACAGACCAAATCTAAATTTGCAACTTGATGTCAGATCACTGATTAGTAATTCTAAGTTGGCAGTATCATTAAGTTTAGAATATGTCCCATCATCACTATTATAACACTATACTGGCTAATAACCGGTTTTTATTGATTTGTCAATACTGTCAAACTTACACAGCAGTAACAGCACCACTTCCTGCCCACCACAATTTCTGCCTTTGAGAAAACCCTCAGCCCTTCATTTTAGCTATAACTGAACTAAAGTGTGACTTTCATGAAGCTCTTCAGCAGCTTTAAAAGATGCAGCAACTCTCAAAAGTGTTATTTTGAAAATTCTAAGCATATGAGCTGTTCTGGATCACTGAGCATTATTCTCTGGAGACACAGCCTTCTGTTGATGGAGACAAATGGGTCTGGCTGAATTTCACATCCCCAGCTGAGGAAACAGAGAGGCTGGCTTTTGCCCAGGGTAGCAGATGCTGCTGAGAGGGAGATGCTCCAGGGAAAGGATATTTGCTGAATGAGTGGGCGTGTCTTAGATTTGAAATTATACTCCCTGATCTTCATTCTGATACTTCCAGGGGGACCAACATGAGCAGGGATGTAATTACACAGCCTGGTTTATCGCTGTGATCTAACTGGGTGAATAATGTATTCGGGTCACACAGCCAACTTCTGTGGAGCACGAAAATCCAAAAGAGGGGAAACCAATCATTATTCAATTCAATTCAATTCAATTTTTTTTTATATAGCGCCAAATCACAACAAACAGTTGCCTCAAGGCGCTTTGTATTGTGGGTAAAGACCCTACAATAATACAGAGAAAACCCAACAGTCAAAATGACCCCCTATGAAGGAAGGAAAAACTCCCTTCTAACAGGAAGAAACCTCCGGCAGAACCAGACTCACTGAGGGGCAGTCATCTGCTGTGACCAGTTGGGGCTCAGAGAGACAGGACAAAAGACATGCTGTGGAAGAGATTAATAATAATTAATGATTAAATACAGCGTGAAGTATAAACAGGGTAAATAAGGTAAATGAAAATAAACAGTGCATTATGGGAACCCTCCAGCAGCCTAGGCCTATAGGAGCATAGCTAAGGGATGGTTCAGGGTCACCTGATCCCCTCAGTTAACCCCAGCTCCCTCAGCTGCAGCTTCGGTCCCCCCAGCTCCGGTCCCCTTGGCCCCTTTAGTTCCCTCAGCCCCAGCTTCAGTTCTCTCGGTCCCCCCTTCAGTCAGTTCGGTCCCTCTGGTCCCCTCAGTCCCTCTGGTCCCCTCTGTAGCTCCCTCAGGTTCAGCTTCGGTCCACTTAGTTTCCCCAGCTTCCTCAGCTTCAGCTCCCCCTGCTTTTGAACCCCCAGTTCCCTCAGCTTTCCCTTTACCTTCACTCCCCTCAGCCCCTGTCCCAGTCAGTCCAATCCCTTTAGTCCCCTCAATCCCTTCAATCACCTCAGCTCCTTCAGTTCCCTCTGTCCCCTCCGTTAGAACTTTAGCCCATTCGATCCCCTCAGGTCCCTCCTCTGCTTTGGTCCCCTCAGTGCCCTTGGCCCCTTTAGTCCCTCCGGTTCCCCCAGTGCCCTCGGCCCCTTCAGTCGGCCCTCGAGCTGTGGTCCCATCAGTTAGCCCAGCTTGCCTTCGTCCTCGCCTCCGCCGCTAGGAGCGCGGTCGGCCTCCTGCTCGCCTTCGTCCTCGACCCCCCTGAACTGCTTGGCTTTTTATTTTGCTTTGCTCCCTGTGTTTTTTCATTGTTGATTGCTTCCCAGGTTTGTGCTGCTGATTTTTGTTTTCTTTGTTTTTTGTTTTTTTCTGGACTATGTTGCCCTTTTGTTTTGCCTCTCCAGTTTCAAGTTTTGAGTTCTGGGTTTCTTTGTGTAGCTGGCCCCTACCAGCCTACTTTTGTGTTAAAGTTTGTTTTCAATAAATCTAAGAATTTATTCCATTATTATTCCATTAAAGTAAATGTAAATGTTACTAATGTCAAGTGAGTTGAGATCTTGATTACCTGATAGCCTAAGCCTGGCACTGTATGAACAATCATAATTCAAATTTATAGAATTGTTAGAGAATGATTTATATCATGTAGAATCGAATAATGAGTGCAACTGTAACACAGAAATGATAGATGGCAAAGTACTAAGGAAGTTGTGAAATCACTGAGCTGAGGGTAAAATGAGGAACTAAAACTGTGGCCTAAGGGCAAGTCAGGGCAAAGTTAGAAACATGTTCAGACATGTCCCAGACTGGAAGGAACAAAATGACCCATATGTTAATAAGAAATGAAGTAATGGTTAAATTTAACACCCCAAATAGACAAAGGCAGTGGGGTGATAGTCTGTCAGGATGATGTAGGAAAACTAGGATGTGTCTTAGATTTTTGCTATAAAAGTTGAAGCAAAGAAGCATTATAGGAGAATTTCAGGAAACTTTCCCTCGGACAAGACTGCTTCAGCAGAGGGGGGCACGCCCAAACCCCTAGCTGTGGACTAATTCGTGTTAGATCCCCCACAACTTTCTCACAATTGTGACAGCTCTCCGTTTAATCAGGGTCCCGGTTGCTTGTCAACGGGGTCTTACCCCAGCTGAATTCAAGACAACACTACTTAAGCTGTGGCGGGGTAACTCGCCTGGCTTCTTACCACCGGTAGTTCTGACGTTTGCCCCAAGCTTCCCCTGCAACTGTCGGGACCACCAGTCAGGAAGGCTTAACGCAGCTGGGCCCGAAACAATCAGACAGGAGGGGGCTTTCAGGGAATACTGTTAGGTTTTCAGTTTCTATGCCATATGTCAGGACAAGATCCAGAGTATGATTAAAGTGGTGGGTGGGCTCCTTTACATTTTGAGGGAAGCCAATTGAATCTAATAATAGATTAAATGCAGTGTTGAGGCTGTCATTTTCAGCATATACATTTATCTGAACTGAGCACTGAATCAGATAAAAAGTCTGAGAATTCAGACAGAAACTCTGAGTAAGGACCAGGTGGACGATAGATAATAACAAATAACACAGGTTTTTGAATTTCCCAATTAGGGTGGACAAGACTAAGAGTCAGGCTTTCAAAAGAATTAAAACTCTGTCTGGGTCTTTGATTAATCACTAAGCTGGAATTGAAGATTGCAGCTACGCCTCCTCCTCGACCTGAGCTTCGAGCATTCTGACAGTTAGTGTGACTCGGGGGTGTTGATTCATTTAAACTAACATATTCATCCTGCTGTAACCAGGTTTCTGTAAGGCACAATAAATCAATATGTTGATCAATTATTAAATAATTTACTAACAGGGACTTGGAAGACAGAGACCTAATGGTTAATAATCCACATTTAATTGTTTTATTCTTTTGTGCAGTTGATGAAGCTATATTATTTATTGTTTTTGAATTTTTATGCTTAAATAGTTTTCTGCTGATTTTAGGTTTGTTTTTTGGTGGTCTGGGAGCAGGCACCGTCTCTATGGGGATGGGGTTTTGGGGGGATGGCAGGAGAAGAGAAGCTGCAGGTTTTAGGAGGGTTAATAAATTTGGCCAAATTTCTAGAAATGAGAGCTGCTCCATCCAAAGTGGGATGGATGCCGTCTCTCCTAACAAGACCAGGTTTTCCCCAGAAACTTTCCCAATTATCTATGAAGCCCACGTTGTTTTTTTGACACCACTCCGACAGCCAGTGATTCAAGGAGAACATGCAGCTAAACATGTCGCTCCGGGTCTGATTGGGGAGGGGCCCAGAGAAAACTACAGAGTCCGACATTGTTTTTGCAAAGTCACACACCGAGTCAATATTAACTTTAATGACCTACGATTGGCCTAACCATGTCATTACTGCAGATGTGAATAACGATCTTATAAATCCACGATTAGACTTAGCCAACAGTTTCAAATTTCCGTGAATGTCACCTGCTCTGGCCCCTGGAAGACACTTCAGAAGGTCAGAACTTTACATATATCTCCACTAATAGTTATATTCAAGTTTCAACTGTCTAGCTGTTGATTTGAGGTGAAGTTGAAGAATTATAGGCAGTGCTCCTTCTTCATTATTCCATCCATGTTTATAACGTACCAGCACCACTGGCAGCAAAATAGCCCCTGTCGCCACCACCATACTTGACAGTTGGTACAGTGTTCTTAGGTTTGAAAGCCTCACTTTTACTCCTCCAAACATACCTCTTTTCTTGGCCAGATACCTTTATCTTTTGTCTCGCCTGACTTCTCCATGTAGGCAGCTGCAAATTTCAGTCAAGCTTGAAGGTGCCAATTTTGGAACAGGGACTTCCTTCTCACAGCACCCTCTCAGTTCATGGCGAACTCACTTCACTGTTGACAGTGATGTTGGTGTTCCAGTTCATGGCAGGCTTGAGCCTCAGTGGTTCCTAGGTTGTTCCTGAACATCCTAACACATTTCTTCTTATCTGAGAGTGACAGTTTTGAGTCTTCTTCCAGACCTTGGGAAAGTAGTGACACATCCAAATACTTATGTACTGATGGTCTTGGATCCAAGAGACCTTACCATCTTGTATAAATGTACAGGTCTCCTTCTTAGATCTTCAGTGAGTTCCTTGGACTTTCCCATTGTTCCAAGTATTGGTTAAGTGCTGTCAAATAAATCCTTTTTTGTACTACCAAAGAGAAACTACCAGTTGTAGTCAATTATGATTACTAGCAAACGGTTAATAGGCCTTTGTCTTGTCAAGTTAAAAAACGCTTATTAAAATATTTCAGTGAGTGTAGATATTTGAGCCTGTAGTATAATTTTGTAGCTTTCATGACCCAGTTGCCTGACTCAGCTCTGTATGCTGAAGATTCCTGGCAAGAGAGTCAATTACAGCTGATCTGTAGTTCTGTATGGTGTTGTAGGACCTCTACAGACAGAACAGTGCACAGTGCATGTATTAGAATTAAAATAATACCAACATATTTAAAAGCTATTAACTAATTTTCCCCAATTGCTGAAGCAAGATAAAAACCAAGGTAAAAGGTTATAGCCATGCTAGACAGACCATTAGTTTGGATAACTGATTCGTAGAAGAGATCTGGATATGACATTCAATCTACCACCCAGTTCACATGAAAGTTGAGCACTAGACCATATTCCAAAAGGTTTTTGCAGTGTTTTGTGACCTACTCATATTTCTGTGTTTCTTGGTCCATAGAACATACTCATATAAGCATCCTTCTCCAGTTGAGCTAGCATGTGACATTTCCACTGAGCCAACATCGTGGTGGCTTCCAGTACACATGGATATAATTTTCATTAATTAATAATGCTAATAATGCAGGCACTAAATCCATTTTAAAAAAGCATCATTAAAACTTTATAGGGATTGCCATGATCCATTGAATTGCAAATATACAGTAAGTAAGTGAGACTACATTAGAGTTAAAAGCTGCCTCAAGTTGCTTTTATTATGTCACAGGTCCTTCCAGTCATTTTTGTCAGTTTTATACCAGCAGGTGATTGGAGGTATCTGTAAGGATATGCGTGCATAGAGCATAGCGCAGAGGGCTGTTTAATCTTGAAGAAGGCCTGCAGGCTGGTAGAATATATAACACGTAAAATGAAGGATTGCTTTGAAATTGAACTGACCTAAGAAACCTGTTACTGAATAAATATGACTACAGATACAGAAGGAAGTACATTTGCTGATTGTAAGCAGCCATGTTAAGGGTGTCACGTATCACATTCAGAACCATAGATTGGAGAATTGAAATAATACTGTTTTATATGTGTCAAACTGCATTATCTTTGGCATTTTTTGTAGATTAAAAAAAAAAGATTGGGAAAAAATTATGACTTTTAATGATTTTTAATCAAGTTGTCTGTTATGTATGTGTAGATACAAAACAGAGTTTATTCATTGAGTTAGCTATGGGCTTTTTATGTTTGAATCACTCTCTCATAAGTTAGTGTTAAGTGGTTTAACAGACAATAAAGGTTCCCCGAATATAGGTACAATGACTGGACTGAAAATGATTGAAAATGCAGCCAAACTTGAAAAGTCAATATTTGGTATGAAAACCTTTATTCCTCAACACAACCTATATTCTTTGACACAACCTGAACTGTCCTAACCAAGCTTTCTGGTAACTGTGTCTAGGCAGTTCCAAAGGCATTCCAGAGCTCTTTAGGCTGCTTTTTGTTTTGATCCTCTGTCAAGATTATCCCACACTGCTTCAATAACATTGAGGTCTGGGCTCTGGGGAGGCCAGTTTATGACTGACAGGGTTCCATTGTTTTTTCTGTCCAGGTATGCTTTTGCTGCACTGGCAGTGTGTTTGGGGTCACTTTCATGCTGAAAAATGAAGTCACTGGTAAGCACATGTTTTCCAGATGGTATTGCATGGTAGATCAAAATCTGACGGTACGTTTCTCTGTTCACAGCTCTCCTGACTTCCTTTGTACACAAATTGTTTTCATTTGGATTCATCAGTTCTCTTTTAATCTGACAAATCTCATCATTTTCTCCTTCCATTCTATTGAGACCATTTCTTATCATCTGAGCATGCATCTTTCATGCTCTGTGTCAGGTCTTTGCTGGATTTTTTCCTGTTTCGTAAGGGCATGACTTTCAGATCCTGTTCATCTGCAGTAGACAGTGTTTTAGACATGCTACTTCTTTTGTCCTTGACTTGGCCAGTTTCCTCAATGGTTTAAGGACACACTGCACACCAGTACCAAGTTTTCAGCTAATAGCTCTTTTTCAATCACCTTGTTGTTTCAACAATAGTTTTTTTTATGACTGTCACACTGTTACATTTAGTATTTGTTGTAGATTTAACTAAAGAAATGGAAGTAAATCATGTCTTTTAGTCATGAACGAGGACCCAAAATACAAACGCTAAAGCTGAATTAACAGAAAAACTACTTAGACCAGTGCTGAAGTCCACTGTGTGGCAGGTAATTCAAAGTCTAACTAAATAGACTTGAGAAACACACAATGGTATTACACAGACACTGTGGATTCTAGAGTTTCTAAAAGTAGGTGGCTCATAGAGCCTTCAGTTATCAGAGTCCTTTGTCTGGACCCACTTCTAGTTTAGATTCAGAACACAGACAGTCCCTTTGCTTTTAAGTTTAAGCTTCAAACCTTAATCTTCTTGGGTTTTTACCATACCATAGTGTCTTGAGGCAACAGTTGTTGTATAAGTAACACTTAAAATGAATTGAATTTTTGAGCATGTGGGTCATCATTAGCCTCATAGCAGCATTTAAATAAGGAGAGATCATTTGGAAAAGTTGAACATCATTTATTGAGATTACTTCATTACTAACTGATGTTTCAGGGTCACCTGATCCAGCCCCTACTATCATTGGGGGGGGAAAGTAATTGGAATAATAGGTAATAATCAGTCTCCACTTTGTTCTGACTATCGTTGCCAAGACTCAGTAGAAATTCAAGTTGATTTGTATTTTTTTACATAAAGAATTTTTGAGTGTAATACATAAAACTACTAGCATTTTAGTAATAGTAGAAGTCATAGCACTTACACAGTAACATGAAAATATATTTAAAATTAAAGTACTTCTATACTTAGGAGACATTAGATCCAGTTGCAGTTACAGGTGAGAATCTATTAACCTGAACATCACTTGAACATTAGACAACAGATGTGTGTTACAATGACAAAAATGATGTTAAATCATAAGAAATACTTTGGATTTACCAGTACAAAATAAGGTGGAAAAGAGAAATTATGTTAAGTCACCACATTCCAATTATGTGAGACACAATAAATTCAAAGGACTTTTTTTCAGTGCTCTGAGGCCTGACCTAACCCTATTCAGTTCAGTTCAAATCAGTTTTATTCATATAGCACCAAATCACAACAACACCTCAAGGTGCTTTATACTGTATAAAGACCCTGCAATAATCAACCCAACAATCAACCCCCATGAGCAAGCGCTTGGCGACAGTGGGAAGGTAAACTCCCTCTTAACATGAAGAACCAGGTTCAGGGAGGGGCAGCCATCTGCTGTGATCGGTTGGGGTTGAGGGGTGGGGATCATTTGTAACCTTCACTAATGCTGTTTCTGTACTGTGATGAATTCTGAAACCTGACTGAAACTCTTCAAATAAACCGTTCCTCTGCAGATGATCAGTTAGCTGTTTTACAACGACTCTTTCAAGGATTTTGGAGAGAAAAGGAAGGTTGGAGATTGGCCTATAATTAGCTAAGACAGCTGGGTCAGTGATGGCTTTTTAAGTAGCGGTTTAATTACAGCCACCTTGAAAGCCTGTGATATGTAGCCCATTAGTGGACATAGATTTAACATATTTATGATTAAAGTTTTAATTAATGGTAGGACTTCTATGAGCAGTCTTGCAGACATGGGGTCCAATCGACATGTTGAGGGCTTGGAGGAAGTAACTATTAAAGTTAACTCAGAAACAATCAGTTTTAAACTAAACTATTGGCTAACTAACTTTTGGTAAAACAATCTTTCTTTTGGAAAAATGTAAACAGTTTTTGATGCATTGGTTGGAATGATGATCGGGTATGCTCCTTGATTGGAATAATACGTATTCTGATTGCATAGGGTTTGGGTTAGGATTGTCATCATTACTGATGATTACCTCAAAGGGTAACAGAAGAGAAGTTTTGTGTTCTCCCCTTCACACCATATATGTCATATGTCATTAACCTTGTCTTTTCTCTGTGCTGTATTTAATATGTTGAGCACATTTTTAGCCCCTCTCTTTCTAAATTGCTATTCTGTCTGGATTTTCCCTCATCTCCTTATACTATTTTTCAAAGTTGTGTATAGGGATCTGCCACTGTACTTCTGCTACTATATAAGGGGATTCCATGTAAGGGGATTTGATAAAATTCAAATTACTGTGGAAAAGGTTTGAATCACCATTCACTTCTTTAGATTGTGCTTGCAAGAAACCAGACTTTCTTGTAATTGTTTTAAGTGGTCTTGAGCAGTAGTTCTGATATGCTGTGCTTGTGTTTTTTCCAAAGGCGGTGCTGCACATTATAGCCAAACATCTCCACTTTGGTCTTGTGTCTCCAAAGGTTATTTTTCCTGAAGTCTTGCGATTTGTTCAGATGCAACTTCGCAATACTAAGATGTGCTGTTCTTTACAGAAAGAAAAGAGGCTTTCTCCCAGCAACCTTTTCAAATATGCCGTACTTGTTCAGTCTTTTAGCCAGTCTGCTAATTGTACTGTCATGAACTTAAACATTTACCATTCTAACTGAGTCTTGTAGTTTCATATTTTTTTGGTACTTTCATTTTATTGGAGATGGACAGAATATCAACCAAATCCATAAAAAAACATACTTGATTTGCATGTCATGGAACGAAATAAGGGGTTCACTACTTATATGTATAACTATTGAGCCCCTACAACCCAGCCAGAATTCTGGCTTCCACCGATTGGCTATGTGCCATTCAGCACACAGATTACAAATCACTTACATTAACCCCGGATTTGAACTCATTATGTATATAAAGTGCACCTGTCCACAATCTCTACCATTTCAACCCCTCTACCCCCTTAAGCAAGACGAAAGAGCTGTCAAAGGAAATAAAGGACAAGATTGTAGACTTGCACAGACCTGGAATGGGCTACAAGACCATCAGCAAGAAGGTAACAACTGTTGGTGTGATTATTCGGAAACAAAAGAAATATAAAATGACCAGCAATCGCCCTCAGTCTGGAGATCCAGGAAAGATCTTGCCTCATGGTGTGAGGATGATCAAAGAGAAAGGTGGTGGATCAGCCCAAAACTACACAGGACAAGGTTGTTAATGATTTGAAGGCAGCTGGGACTACAGTCACCAAGAACACCATTGGTAACACACTATACTGTAGAGGGCACATGTACAGGCCCATCTTAAGTTTGCCAGTGAATATCTAAATGATTCAGAGAAGGTTTGGGAGAAAGTGCTGTGGTCAGATGAAACCAAAATTGAGCTCTTTGGCATCAACTCAACTAGGAAGAGAAATTATCCCAAGAGCACCATTTCCACAGTCAGGCACAGAGGTGGAAACATTATACTTTGGCACTGATGTACTGCTAAGGGTACAGGGCAACTTCACTGCATTGAGGGGCCAATGGACAGGGCCCTGTACTATAAAACCTTGGACCACAACCTCCTTTCCTAAGCCAGAACACTGAAGATGGGTTGTGGATGGGTCTTCCAGCAAGACAATAACTGGCCAAAGAAGAACCACATGGAGTAGAATAGCCAGTCTCCAGACCTCAATTCTATAGAAAATCTGTAGAGGGAGCTGAAGCTTTGAGTTGCCAAGCTACAGCCAAGAAACCTGAGAGACCTTTAGAGAGTTTTTGTAAAGAAGAGTGGGCCAGAATCCATCCAGATGTGTGCAAGCCTGGTGACCAACTGCAAAAAATGTCTTACCACTGCGTTTGCCAGCAAGGGCTTCTCCACCAAGTACTAAGTTGTGTTTTGCTTGGGAAACATATTTATTTTCACTCATAATGTGTTTTTTCTGGATTTTTGGTTGAGATTCTATCTCTCCATTAAACTGCCAAAAAAAAGAGTAACTGTTCATTTCTTTTTGCCTCCACTGTATATTTCCTCCTCTGATCTCTGCACTTAGCTACACCTCTGAAACCCTGTTGTCTCCTCTGTGTCTACTTTGGGATTATAGGCCTCAGTCTGGGCAGTAGAATTGTCAGCTGGTGAAGACTTTCCATTGCCGCGAGTATAATGTCAAGAAACACCATGTGTAGATTTGCAAAACAAAAAGTATTCATTTCACCTTCACATTAAACACGGTGAGCAAGGAAAATCAACTCATTAAAGTAATTAAAATAAAGCAATCAAAAAACAATAATGTGAGCTGTTATTGTAACAGGTTGCCACTCACGTCTCCCAGAACAAAAGCAGGTTCATGGTGTTTGTATTTCTGTTTTGATTTCTTTTTATTCTATAGTGAGTTTGATCCTATTTTATGTTTCTGACTCTTTGGGTTCTGTGTTCTAGTGAAGAGTTTTAGTTGCGTATTTCCTTGTGCTGTATTTTTTGTTTTGAATTCATTATCCTCTCCTCCTTCTGTATCATGCTTTAGTGTGAGCTCTTGTCTTTACTGTTTAGTGGTTCTCTTGGTTTATTTCCTGTTACTTTAGTAGTTAGTAGTCTTTCATTTCTGTTTATTTTTATGTTTTTTCAAGGGATGAGTTTAGTTTTTTGTGTTTAGTAGTCACTGCCCTCTCTGTCTGCTTCTGTGTTTATGCCTCAATCAGTTTGTCTTTGCTTGTCACATACTTGTCACATATTTGTATTTACGTTGGTATTAATTTCCTTTTGGTTGTTTCTTGTTTTGCTTTGAAGTGGTTTTTTTTGTTTGTTTCTTTGTTTCCTGTGTCAGTTTTGCTTCCTGCATGTTTTCCCATGATTCCCTGATTGTTTTAACCTATCAAGTGTATTCACCTTTGTTCCTCCCCTAGTTTTCCAACAGTAATCAGTTGTTTGCATATGATAGTTCTGTCCTCCCTGTGGCCTTTGTCTGATCGTCTGCTGTTTTTCCTTCTGTGTTCCTTGCAAGTTTAATGTTATTTATTCATTTAATATATTCCTCATGAGCTTCCTGCATTCTTTGGGCTTAGTTATTGGAAGATATAACCATTTGAATTATTCACCTGGTCTTGTTTGTTTTAGGAACTTACTATTGAGCTTTTCAATAACGCTCATCTTTTGAGTGTTACTTTGATTTTGGGTCTGCATTTAAACCATTCAAAATATGATGAACCTGAAGAGAGAGACTGGGTGTATATAAATATGACTGAATATGTGCTTGTATAAAATGGAGATAAATTGAATGAAAAGGGAATAAAAGAGTGACAAATAGTTGAAAAATATCAGGAGCATTCCTGCCTTTACACACACTGTAAATCTCTGTCAGGCAGACATTTGGTTTTTCTACTCTATGTGCTCAGGGTGACTTTTTGTGCTATAATGACAATTTACCCTAGGAAACAACCCTCAAAGCCTGCGCCAAAGAGTATTTGGACACAGTTCTGGCATTACGTAAACACCAGGGGAAGCCTAATGCCTGGAAAGTTAGAAGGTGAAATCCTCAACATCTGCAAAGGCAGCTCAACCTCCTGTGTTCAAAACTGACTAGGCAACAGAAGGTAAAGGGATTAGTTCCCCATCATTCTTTCTGTGGGAAAGGCAGCATAAGGTGAATCAGGATCTCTGAAGATTTATTAACACACCTACACCATTTCATCCTCCAACAACCAAGCCAGAAATTGGAAAAAAAAAAATAGTAGCGAAATAGATAAGACTGCTTGGTTGAACTTTAAGTCATTACAGAAAAAAAAAGGCAGCTTTACAGGGAGGAGAGGGGAGGAAAAACTGACTCACTGCTGGATGGAAAATTCTCCATGACCTCGTCACCCTCACACATATTTTCAAATGCTAACATATGTCATCCTGTACAGCACAACGTCTTCTGATTCTCTCCCCCATGTCTTTTTCACTGGTATGATATGACCTCATGTAAGATCCTGATCCATAATGGATGAAAGGTGATGTGGCGGGGGCTATGTCCAAATTCAAGCTGTGACAGAGCTGTTTACTTTACAACTCACTAAGATGACTTTTGGTCTTTTCTTGATCATTCCTTATTATCTCTATCTGCTACAGTGAACCTTATATTGAAGTATCAAATGATAATCTAAATACAATGGAATAATGAGAAAGGGATCATCATATTGAAGTACATATGAAGCATTATCATCTAAATCTGCAGAGGTTTAGAGTACGTTTCATTTGATCAAGTCTGTTTTTAAGGTTTCCAGTCCACAGCCTCAATTTTAGTCACACTCACTGTTGTCAAAGTATAATTGTAGCCATAATAAGGAGCTGTTTTCATGGAAAAATGGCAAAAGCCATTGTACACTACATGCTCATCAAAAAACAGCAGTCACAGAGATGAACCAGTAAATACAGTTAGCAAGTGTTTGTTTACATGGTGTTTATTTAAATTTGCCATCAGTGACATTAATGTTGTGTGCAAAACTTTTTGCTCTCTCTTTCTTCCGGCACCAAAGTGCAAAAGAATCTTAATATAATAATGTCTGTGTCGGTTCTCAGTCATCCAGGTCAAGGTATCTCTGGAGCTTAAAAAAGGGCAACTGACTTCTTTAAGTTTCATTAAGACATTTCACCTCTCATGAGAAAGGCTTCTTTAGAACTGAAGGCTAATTACTTGTAAATCTTTGACACTCAGAGTTTTAAAAAAATTAAATAATGTAAAATAATATAAATCATACTGTCTTTGGATTTTTTTTGGCTATAGAGGTCTCTCATGTGACATCATGTGCACATTGTTCGAGAGTTTAATCCATCCATCCATTTTCTTCCGCTTATCTGGGGCTGGGTCGCAGGGGCAGCAACCTAAACAGAAAGTCCAGACCTCTCTCTCCCCAGCATCCTCCTCAATCTAATCCAGGGGGACACTGAGGCATTCCCAGGCCAGCTGAGAGATATAATCTCTCCAGCGTGTCCTGGGTCTGCCCCAGGGCCTCCTCCTAGTAGGACATTTTCTTCCACTTATCCAGAGCCAGGTCACAGGAGCAGCAGTCTAAGCAGAGAAACCCAGACCTCCCTCTTCCCAGCCACCTCCTCCATCTCATCTGGGGGAACACCAAGGTGTTTCCAGGCCAGCTGAGACATGTAATCTGTCCAGTGTGTCTGCCCCGGGGCCTCCTCTCATTAAGACATGCCTGGAATACCTCACCTAAGAGGTGGAAGAGCAGCGGCTCTACAAAGGGCAGCCCTGGCGAAGTCTAACACCCACAGGAAATGAGTCTGACTTATTGCCAGCAATACAGACCAAACTCTCACTATGATTTTACAGGGACTGAATGGCCCACAACAATGGGCAAGACACCCCATACTCCTACAGCAAAAAACCCCAATTACTCCGATCAGGCACTCTGTTCCTCCCAGTCACGCCCCTGAAGGTCTCACTGCCATTGCCTATATGAGCACTGAAGTCACTGGATGGAGCACCCTCATGCACCAGGCCCAGCAACTCCACGAGCACAGACAACAGTCAGGACCTGTTCACTGGTCCGAAGACACAGGGAAACAACCCTCCTATCTACTGGTGAAAACTCAGTCGTTCAGGCAGCAAGCCGGGGGATACAAGGATACTGATCCCAGCTCACCGCCTCTTACCGAGGGCAAGTCCAGTCCTTCTCCAGGAGACTGGTTCCAGAGCCCAAGCCATGCGTTGAGGTGAGCCTGACTGTATCTAGCCGGTCACAGACACTAGCCTCAGCTCCTTCCCTACTGGAGAGGGGACATTCCATTTCCCAATAGCATGCCTTGATAGCCAGGGATTGGTCGGCCAGGACTTCCGCCCTTAGCTGCCACACATTGCACCTGACCTGTACGATGTGGGTGATGGCTATACAAACAGTCACCTCAAGGCACTTTGTATTGTACGGTAAAGACCCTACAACAATTACAGAGAAAACCGAACAATTAAAATGACCCCCTATGAGCAAGCACATGGTGACAGTGGGAAGGAAAAGGTCCCTTTTGACAGGAAGAAACCTCTGGCAGGACCAGGCTCAGGGAGAGGCAGCCATCTGCTGTGACTGGTTAGGGGTGAGGGGAGAGAGACGGGACAAAAGATGTGCTGTGGACGAGAACCAGAGATCAATAAGGACTAATGATTAAATGCAGAGTGGTCTTTGATCATATTTATGACTGCTCATCACTGCTGAAGTTCAGGCTGTGGCTGCTGGGCTGGTGTCGGTATGCACTCAGTGTGCTAGCAGTTGTGTTAGCAGTATAATGTCATTATTTCTCTGTCCTGGACACAGTTTGTACTTTACCACTGCACTTGTGTTTTAAAAAATGAAAGTAATGTCCATATCACCATTCCTGAAAAGTTGTAGACTGCTCCACCATTACAAGTGCACAGGAAGGAAAATATGTTTGCTTGATTTTTTTTTTTACTTTCTATCCACCCACTGTGCCGATAACTGAAGAACACAAGTAACAACATAATTGTAAATGTGATGTAATTACTGAATTTACTGCAGTAACACGTTACATTACTGCATTACTTAAAATTGTACTGTGATTACAGTAACAAATTATTATTTTTAATCCGTTACATCCAACAGTGGGTGTGAGTTTGTAATTTATCCACTACTAAAATTTACTCCAGCTAAACGGAGATCATAGACATACACATACAGCATTCTCCATCACTCACATCAAAGCAATGAGGGAGGAATGGTGTTCATCTATCCAAGTATGGAGTTCTATGAAAAAGTATTTACCAAAGTATTTACCAAAGAAATTTTAATGTCAATCAAAGATAACCTGAGTAAATACTAAATGTTTTTAAATGATCATTAAATGGAGCTATCCAAACCTACCTGGCACTATGTGAAAAAAGTAATTGCTACCTAAACCTAATAACTGGATCGTACCACCATTGGCAGCAAGAACTGCAATCAAGTGTTTGCAATAACTGGCTCTGAGTCTTTGACATACTGCAGAAGAATTGTTTTAATTCAGTCACAGTGGAGGGGTTTTGAGCATGTATGGCCTGTTTAACTCCATGCCAAAACATCTCAGTCAGATTTGTGCCCGGACTTTTACTATGCCACTTCAAAACCTTTATTTTGTGCTATTCAGCAGTAGACTTCCTGGTGTGTTTCGGGTCATTGTCCTGCTGCATAATCCAAGTGAGCAAAGGTCTTGGGGATCATCACAATGTTTTTTTTGCTAGTATGAGACAAGCCTTTGTGTTCTTTTTGTTCAGCAGTGGTTTTAACCTCAGGACCCTCCCATGGATGCCAGGGGAAGGTGGCAAGTACCTTTTCACAGCACTTGAAAACACATCAGATCAATAGGAAAAAAAATGATGATGGATATCTGTCATGCACTGCTGTAGCAGGCAAGGCAGAGGACGCCAATGCAGGACTCAGAGACAAAAAATGAATTCCTACTTCAGCTTTTATTGCTGGAACAAAGGTCTTAACAAGGCTGGTCAGGAGCCAGCTACACAAAACATGAAACTCACTAGAAACTTGAAATTCAAATACATAACGGCACACAGCAGGGAAAACCAACAGCAACGAGGATGCGTCAAGGGAAAACACAGACAATATAAATACAGAGGGATAGTGAGGGAAGACCCAACAAGTGGGAAGCACAGCTGAACATAATCACAGAAACAAGACAAGGGGAAGCAAAATTAAACACAACAAACACAGAACAGGAGACTAGCCTTCAGCTAATCCAAAATGCTGCAGCTAGAGTACTGACAGGGACTAGAAAGAGAGAGCAGATTTCTCCCATTTTGGCTTCTCTTCATTGGCTCCCTGTTAAATCTAGAGTAGAATTTAAAATCCTTCTCCTAACATACAAGGTCTTGAATAATCAGGCCCCATCTTATCTCAAAGACCTCATAGTACCATATCACCCCAATAGAGCACTTCGTTCTCAGACTGCTGGCTTACTTGTGGTTCCTAGGGTACTTCAGAGTAGAATGGGAGGCAGAGCCTTCAGCTTTCAGGCCCCTCTTCTGTGGAACCAGCTCCCAGCTTGGATTCGGGAGACAGACACCCTCTCTATTTATAAGATTAGGCTTAAAACTTTCCTTTATGATCAAGCTTATAGTTAGGGCTGGATCAGACGACCCTGAACCACCCCTTAGTTATGCTGCTATAGGCCTAGGCTGCTGAGGGGGGTCCCATAATGCACTGTTTCTTCTCATTCACCTTTATTTACTTGTTTATACTTCACTCTGTATTTAATCATTATTATTAATCTCTGTCTCTCTTCCACAGCATGTCTTTTGTCCTGTCTCTCTCCTCTCAGCCCCAACCGGTCGCAGCAGATGACTGCCCCTCCCTGAGCCTGGTTCTGCTGGACATTTCTTCCTGTTAAAAGGGAGTTTTTCCTTCCCACCGTCGCCAAGCGCTTGCTCATAGGGGGTCGTTTTGACTGTTGGGTTTTCTCTGTGTTATTGTAGGGTCTTTACCCACAATACAAAGCGCCTTGAGGCGACTGTTTGTTGTGATTTGGCGCTATATAAATAAAAATGAATTGAATTGAATTGAATTAACAAACAAAAACAGGAAGTGACCAACAGAAACATACACACAGCTTTGACACAACACCGGGAAGCAGGTTCACCGAGGAAACACGAAAAGACAGACATCCAAACTATGACACATGAACTGGACATGGAAGAACTAACACAGAACACTGGAACACAAGAACGCGGTTCCCCGCCAAGAACAAGGGAAACAGGAACTAAATACAAATAACTATAACTAAAAACAGAATTCAGAAAACGGTTGCAAACTAGTATTCTAAACTGTAAGCAATCTTAGAAACACAACTAGAGAAATCAAACAATAATAGACTTTAATTACAAAAACACAGAACACTGGGCCAAAGGGCCCAGGACCAAGACACATATCTGTACTGATATGGACCAGGTAATGTGTTCGGAATGAAAGGATGACACATTGTTTGATGGAAATAAACTTACAGATGGCTGAATTCAGAGACACCACCAAAACCAAATTGAAAAATGATGCAGCAGGCAAGTCTGTGTTGCCAAAATTGTATTGCAGCAACTCAAAATGGTAAATAGTACCTGACGGTTTTGTTTAAAGCAAACTTTATGGAACAAAAGGAGTTTTAGGGACATTTGAAGGGCATTTGGGAATTTGGTTGTCCACACAGTGGTGGAGTCAGGAAGTATTCTATATTAACTCATAATGTAGTTAGATTTATTCTAATATGTGAGTAATGGGGTTGCATATTTCAAACAACTGGAATTTAGTATTATTAAAATCATTACACATCATTACACAGCAGTCAGTACTTACATGCCTCATATCACAATAAAAAGTGCATGTGCACAAAGTTGAAGTCAGTTTAAATTTTGAGTGAAAACCACGTTTCTGCTTTAGAGAGGCAGAAAAAGCAGAACTGTAGATTGTTTCCACTCAAAATTCAAACTGACTTCACCTTTCTGCACATGCACTTTTTTTTTTAGAATATATGGTTCTGTAAAAAAAATAGTATAAGTTCACTTTCTACCATAAAGAATACCACTCTTCCTGTCCTGGTAGAAATTCCCTGTTGACAGCTCTGGTGTGTTTTTCCAGGCTTTTATAGATTGGGTCTCACAAGCTGTAAGTGGCCTACTTGCAACTGAAGCAAATGCCTGTGGTTTATAACCCTCTCATGAAAGGCTAATGGAAGGAATTCCTAATTTTAAAAAAATGAAACATGGGGAACTATGTGTTTATTTACACATATACACCAAGTTTTGATTTTTTTGAGTTGTAAACAAAAGCTCCTATATTTAACCACACAACACTGGGACTCTTTTAGATGCTGGTGTCTCTTTGTCATTTGCTGCACTAAAGAAAACAACATAGCCAGGATTTGTTTAATCACAGTTATTTATCATGCACTCTCTTTTCAGATAAGAAACCCCCACAACAGTGTGATGCACACACTGTAGGATCTCTGCTTTCTGAGAAAACCCAGCCTGCTCTTCCCAGTTTTGTATACAGTCTCAGTGTTAGTCTTCCAGTTCAACCTGTCAGTTTGAATGCCCCTGTACTTGAACTCCTCAATCACATCAGCATCCTGTTCCAGGATAGACACGGGTCGTGTAGCTGTCCTTTCCTTTCTGATGTCAATCACCATCTCTCTGAGCTCCTGGACTGGATATCACCAAATCCCAGTCTCACATGTGGACATGTTTGCTGACAGTTCCTGTTGCTTCTGTCTCAGTAGCACTTCAGAAATAAAAAAAAGCGATCTTCACCATGCAGCGGTTATTATCTAGATGGGAGTAGGCTCTCTGAAGTATGGAGGTGATTGCAACAGCCACTCCCAGATATGGTCTGTAAGCAAACTTCAGAGGGTTAAGAGATGTTTTCACCTGTGGTCTTAGGTGGGCCAAGACTGGTCAATACTCATTAAGCTCCGATGGCACAAGTTTTACGTAACAACAGTGATATGGGAGGAATATGATCTTTCTAGTCCATGTTGATACTCACTCAGTGCAGCATTTAGGACCAACTGAAAGATTTTCAGGGAGTTTTTAGAACAGCCTGATAATGGGGAATTACTGCAGTCTAGCCTTGAATTCAAAATGCATGAACTAGTTTTTATCTGAGAGGATATTTTTGGTAATATTTCACAGATGAAAGATGACAGATATTTGTTTTATGCACACATGCCATTTGATGCATAAAACCTGTATCAAATATCAAACCTGTATCTAGTCTGCATGCCAGCATGTCCTTGGGTAAGTTATCAAACCCCACGTTGCTCTCTGACGTGTTCACTGGAGTGTGAATGTTAGATACAAAGCACTTAGGTGTGGGGGAGAACGTGCTTGTAAGCCCTGAGTGCTCAGGTAGAGTAGAAAAGCACCAAATAAGAACCAGTCCATTTACTGAATCAGGTTGGAATGAAAATTGATCTAGTCAAAATAAACCTGAGATAACCAACTAAGTCAACACCCAGAAGCAGTGTGTGAAAAACTAAGTTCTCCCATTGATTCAATAGCATACAGAACCACTTATAGTAATTCTTTTTTGTATGACTTCAGCAGTCTCACATCATTGTGGAAGAATTTTAGCCCACTCTTCTTTACAAAATCATTTCAGTTCAGTGAGGATTGTGGGCATTCATTTATGCACTGCTCACTTAAGGCCCACAGCATTTCACTTGGGCTGAGGTCTGGACTTTGGCCTTGATTTCTTTTTATTTTTCAGCCATTCTGTTGGGTTGTCAATGTGCTTCAAATCACTGTCCTCTTGCATGACCCAATTTAGGTCAAACTTTAGCTATCGGACACATGGACTCACATCTGACTCTAAAGTGCTTTAGTATACAGAACAGTTCATGGTTGACTCAGTGGCTGCAAGTTGCCCAGATATTGTGGCTGCAAAACACCCCCAAATCATCACCACTCTACTATCACCATCCCGTATGAGGTGTTTGTGCTGATATGCTCTGTTTGGTTTTCACAACATAGCCACTGTGCATTATAGCCAAACATCTCCTCACAGATCTCATCAAGGACACTGTTCCAAAAATCTTGTGGTTTGTTCTGATTCAATGTAAACTCAAAAACTTCAACATTTTACACGTTAACTGAGGCCTGTAGTGTCTGAGGTGCAGCTTTGTTTTGTTTGCTCTCCAGACCAACATCATCCGCCTTCTCCTTAGCCTCCCAGCCTATCTGTCAGAGAGCACAGATAGGGACCAATTACTGTCTGACTTCATAGGAAAGAGTGAGCTGCAGATTGTAAACCAAGTGACTGACACCCAGTAAGACCCCACCAGCTCCCTTCCAGCGAGCAACCTCTATGTTCTGCTAAGATCTCTATCCCGTTAAGCCCCAGATATGACCTCACTGCCAATCTTCTGCCCAGCCTCCTTTTGCACCCGCAGCCACAGAAAGAGCCACCCAGACCTGTGTATCCCTCACCACCACAAATGCCTCAGCATCCTCACCCTCACTATCCAAGGCCGTACTACAGGACTCCTGTAAAGCCAAATGCATCCACAGCAGTTCAAGAATACACCTACCACGGTCCTACAGCAACATTACCAGACTTTGTAACTAAGGATCCAAATGAGTTTAACAGATTGAACAGAACTATTCAAATCATGATGGACTATCTGAAGCTGGAAGAAGCTTTCCTGATAGCAAACCTCTATTGGAATTCCCCAATTATGACACTATGACTGCTATGAATGAGAGGTATGGCCAGCCATACAAGGTATGTGATGGATTTACCAGACATTCAACAGGGAAAAACTCAGGCATTTAAGCTGGAGAGGCAATGGGGTCTCGCTGAATTTAGAAGATCATTTAGCTGGCTGCTCCAGTCTGCATGCCAAAGTATCCTTGGGCAAGATACTGAACCACAAATTTCTCTCCGATCCAACTGTCGGAGTATGAATGTGAATGTTAGATAGAAAGCATTTTGAAATAGAAAACAGTGCTTATGTGAATGTGTAAATGCAAATTTGTTGTATGAAGCTCTCTGAGTGCTCAGTTAGAGAAGAAAGATGCTATATAAGAGTTAGTCCATTTAATTGATTTTTATGAGTTCGCTTTGGTGGTTGCTTCCACCAGACCACCGATGTGTCTATTAGACCCCATTCCTACAAGACCGCTCAGAGAAGTCCTACCATTAATTGATGCTTCACTCTTAAATGTGATCAATCTATTTTTATTAATTGGCTACATACCCTAGGCTTTTAAGGTGTTTTTGAAACTGACTTGAATTGAAAAAGTGAAAAAATACAAACTAGCAGCAAGTTTTGTCTTCATAGCCCAAAAAGTGGAGCGTGATGCATAATTAAAATTTTAACAAAGTGCCTGTGCTAAATTGAAAAGCATGCTCAACGCCATTTTGGGAATGCGTAGTGTTGGCATGGTGATGGTAAACAACATGACCCCAGGTACTTTTGGTCGTCTCATAGAAACAAACAGAATTAAATATTCACTGCATAAAATTGATCACAATGCTCCATATCTGATATTGTAACTAAGACATATTTAGATCCACAGTGATTTACAAGGATTTAAAAAATTATAGATATTATAGATATTAGAATTAAAGCCTTTAAAAAATTAAAAATGCACATAAAAGCACGTAGACATTTATATCCACCTGCAAGGGGATGGGGGTGAGGGGTCAAAGGTTGAGCAAGTTCTAGACAGAAGTACTGTACACATGCACCCCTCCTACTGCACCACATTTTCTTCGAGTATGGAAGTGAGGTGGCACTTCATACCATACTTGGCTCACAGATAGTTACAGAAAAATTCCTAAGGACTGTCTTTGTTCAAATGGAAGCCATCCTTAATTCCAAGTCTTTAGGATCTGTCTTCAGCAGATCTGGCAGGCTCTGAACCTGCGGCACATGATTGCCTGTTGATGGGGTGGTCTGATGTTCGTTACCATATCCAGAGTCTGAACTTCTGAGCAAAGAGAAGCTGGAGACACTCATAGGTGCTGCCTAACAGAGTGTGGTATTGGTGCAGGTGTCCTACAGACTTGCAGCGACACTGTGATAAATGGAGGCTTTTGTTCAGCAACAGGAACTGGGAGACCTCTGTCACCTCTGACCTCCACTGTGCTCCAACTCAAACACTGTCACAAAGCCCGAGTTCAGCAATGTCTGGGCTTAGCGTGTAGGTGATGAAGACTTTTACAGAAAAGGAGGGAAGCCCATGGCCTGAAGTTAACAGCACAGCACAGATAGTGAATTTATGATCAGTCACAGTATGAACTGTGACTGATCATAAATTCTTCTTGAAAATATAATAATCCAAATTTACAGCAGATGATATCATGTTAAGCTCTAGATCAGGATGGCTTTAGCTCAGGAGGTGGAGAGGGTCATCAACTAATTGGATGGTTGGTGGTTTGATCCCCTAACTGCACACCCAAGTAACCCTGGGCAAAATACTGAACACCAGCTTGTTCTCTGATGTGTTCATCAGCGTATGAGTTTTAGAAAGCACCTAGGAGTAGAAAAGGTGCTTGGGTGAATAAGATGTTGTATAAAGAAGAAAAAACAGAGCATTTACCATTTCAGTGAGAGCAGGAAAGTATTCAGTTTCACAGAATGATGAACATGCAAAGTTTTTAACTGTCCCTCATGGAGTCTTATCAATTCTTGTTTTTTTTCTTTTGTTTATTGGGGAGGGGGTGTTTTTTTTAGACGTGGCCCATTGTTGGTATGTCATGTGTCTGTTGTTTTTGTTTGTTTTGTTTTGTTTTGTTTTGTTTTGATTACCACATGCCAGCACACAGCTGCCCTTTCTTTATATTAGCTTGAGTGAGGGGGAAACCCAGCAGTAAAACCTTCTACACTAACTAAAGGTTTCTGAGTGAAACATTTGACAAACAGCACTGTCTGGTCGACACTTTGACATCTCTTTTTGGTTTTCTTGTCTCTGTAAACATGATTGGATTCTAAATGTCACCCAGACCCTCAGGTCCTGTGTCAACATTTGTGTTATCTTATTCAATTTACAGTTGGATTAGAAATTGTGCCACTAATGCACAATGAACTGGTTTGATATTAAATCACAGCCTCGTGTTGCTTACATTAGAGGGGGAGAGGGATCATCATTGGCATTGTGACTGTCTAGAGGCCCTACAAATAAGCTTGGCGTGCAACGCAGTTATGAGAACTACAGCATGGTGGCAACACTGGCTCTGTTGCTCAATGGGTCTCCTCCTACATTTATAAGGAGGAGTACTTCTTCAGCCTCCATGTTCAATCTCCTTAACTGGAACAACTCACTTCAGGAAAATCCTTACCACAGAGCTTCACTCACATTTTTGCGCCTGCACTTTTAGCAGTAACATGAAAAATGCAGCTGTTTGTTAATTATTGGTTGGATCAGTCAACATTTGATGTGTGATTAATGAAGAAATCCTACAAAATTAAAAGTTTCACTAACTGTACTTATGGCTGAAGCAGCTTTTATGTAAGTTGCAACCAGAATATTTTCTATATGGTAACTTGTGATATGATAGCATTTAGCATTTTACCATCCTTTAAATCATGATACCCTAATGTAAATAATAATAATAATAACACTATTGCTTACTACTGTAATAATCTTTATGTACCGTATATCATTAAATGATTTGGTTTACATGTAGGCTACTTGCCAAGACAGTACCATGTGCACTGATTATGTGCTCACTATTATAGCAGACTCATCTTTAGTCTGTAGGGTGAATGACCAAACACTCCTTTCTTGTTGAATCTGAGGGGATATGTTCCTAGGGGCTGCATGTTGCTCAAATAAAAATGTTTCTATTGATATTCCGGCACAGAAAACCTCCCCACTGAAGGCCACTGGGGTTAACAGGGAGAAACTCAGGTCAGGGCCCAAAACACTTTAATTCCTTTCCTGTGAGCAGCAGCTCTGATGCTGAGGTTTGTTCAGTTTGTGTGGCTGCAGTTTTACCCCTTCTTGCTCTTCCACAGTAGTCTTGTTGTCAGTTGTCGGGTTGATCTAATTTCCCAGAGTTTCGATATGACTCATGAAGTATATGCAAACAACCCGTCACTCACCAGAAAAGCAGTTGTTTGACTTTGCTGCAGTTAGTCGAGAGCCGCCGGTGACGCGTTCTTCAGCCTCTTTGGTCCTCTCCAAAACCTCCGCTGGCCCCTCCTGTTGCGTCTCCGCTGAGCGCGCTGAGGCGACTCATCGCTCATTCCATGCCAGAGGTTCACAGCCACCAGTGGCTTAAAGCAGTAATTGAAAGTTTTCCCCCAAAGGATAATACATTAAAATTTGTGTTTAATTTTCTTCATTTATTTATTTTCATTTTTGCTCTGGATGCTCTGCAACACGTCGCCATAGAGTTTCAGTTCTGCTGGGGTTTTTTTGTTTGTTTTTTTATGTTATCCATGTTAAAATGGAATGCGGGAGCCCCCCTATAGTGACACTATCAAGGTTCTGAGGTAAGAGGATCTATATTTCATTGCAGTGGTTTAAGGAGAAGTTTATCAAATATTTATAAAGCACTTTGGCTGAAACTCTTGCTTCAGCGCAGAATTTGTAATTTACCAGAGCTCCAAATCCGCTCATGTGGTGATGAGACTCGAGTTTCAGCGCTCAAAGTAAAGTTTACTTCTGACAGATTATGATTGTCACCTCACACTGTTTTTATTACAATCGATCTTTTTCACGAGACTGAGAGAAAGCGGGTTTTCTGTTACTCTTAGCTTCTTGAACTTTATAAAGCGAAAAAAATGAGAGAGAGTGGCGGTGTGAGTGCTACTGACGTTATTCTGTCGTTATACAGACGGCTGCTGTGACCGGTAATGCCGCTGATGAAGATGGATCCTCCCGCTCAGTTCGTCCTAAACGCTCTGCTGGTGCTCATTAGTTTTTCCCTTGCCGCTTCTGGCTCCTGCCCCCGACCTTGCTCCTGCCCTGAGTCCACCGAGCTTCGCTGCACCTTCCGCTCCCTTCTCACCATCCCAGCAGCTATTCCCAAACACGTGAAACACATGAACTTGGGGTCAGTCCCTCTACCATGCATGTTATACTGTCAGCCAGGATTAAACACTCAATGCAGTAGGGGGGGGGGGGTTGTTGCTTTATGGGACGTAAACACCTAGGATTATAAGATGAGATGAGATGAGATAAAAGATGATCCCACGACGGGGAAATTTGCGCATTTCTGCAGCTCAGTACAGAGTGAAATGAAAGGATGAATAAACACAAATGAAATAAAATAGAATAGAAACACTAAAATATATATCAATATCAATATATATCAATATCAATATGTGGTGTTTCTAATGAATGGGTTTAATGTTTGTTATCCTGCCCACTCTGGCTTTGTTGTTTCAGGTTCAACAGAATTAATAAGATCGCTGACAAATCACTGGCAGGCCTGAGGAAGCTGGAGCTGCTCATGGTTCATGGGAATGACATCCATGACCTGCCTGATGGAGTGTTCAGGGAGCTTGTTTCGCTTCAGGTGCACTGACTGAAAGGACAACAAAACAAAATCTGGGAATGACTGAATCAATGAATACCGACAGGGTGATGGTTGCTTAGTGTCCTTGAGCAAGACAGTGAATTTTAATGATGAATCCATATTATAGTCGGAGCCTTTCATAAGGTCTCATTGTGCCATTTTGCACACAGATTATGGGTGTCTACAGAAAATGTCTGTTCGAATGCTCAGTTTTAGTGTAGTAATAGCTACTTTATCGGGTTCATTCTGACTCTAGGCAAACTATAGGTGCATGTTTTTGTTTATTTCATTTGAACATTACACATTAGCACAAGCACTTGGATCCATTGTATAAATATGCCACATTTAACCATACAGTCGAACTTCTGGCAGGTTGATCCATGTTTTCATTCTGGAAAAAAAATGTTTACCTGAACCTGAAATAAATCCTAGAGTTGCCATAATGCAGAATAGGGCCAAAATGTGAATCTATAGTTTATGAATAAATCCAGCTGTAATAATAATTTTATCTACATGACAAATTCATGACCATCCTTTAGAATCTGTAAAAGATGGCACAAAAATTTCTTTAAAACCCAAATTTCCTCCTGAAATGTTAATTAAACGAAACAATTACAAACTATGTGATGTGCATGCTCCCTTAGTGTGCCTGTATAATAAGTGACTAAAATAGCAAGGCATCATTACATTAACTACAAATAATCTCGCATGATGAATAATGATGTCTTTCTCTCTTCTTGTTCTTCACTTTAGATGTTGAAGATTAGCTACAACAAACTGAAGGAGATCAGCAGGCACTCTCTTCAGGGTCTGTGGTCTGTAGCCAGGTTACACCTGGATCACAACCGGCTGGAGTTCATCCATCCAGACGCCTTCCAGGGCCTCACTTCCCTCCGGCTGCTGCAGCTGGAGGGCAACCAGCTTCAGCAACTGCACCCAGAGACCTTCACCACCTTCACTGTGAAAAGCCACTTCCATGTGTCCACTCTGAGGTACCTCTGCCTGTCAGATAATGGTCTGATGTCAGTTCCTTCCGGGATGATGGCAACCATGCCCTATTTGGAGAACCTGTACCTCGATAGGAACCCTTGGACCTGTGACTGTAGCATGAGGTGGTTCCATGACTGGGATAAAAAATCACCAGGTGGGACTTTTAATGTATACCTCAAATTCATTAGACCTTTCTTTATTGTAATGGTTAAAGACTAGTAAACTAAGACTCAAAATATATAAAACAGTCAAAGCTAATAATTAAAGAGACATAGTGGTCTGATTTTACAACACTGACCTCTTCTTTTGGTCTAGGAGTCTTAAAATGTAAAAAGGACAAGACCCTTCCTGGTGGCCAGCTATGTCCCATGTGCTCTTCTCCCAGGCACCTCCAGACAAAAGACCTCCTTGATGTGGAGAACCTGGTCTGCAGCAGCCCTGTCATCACCATTCCTCACAGGATGACCACACTTAAAGATGTTGAGAGTAAGGATTTGACCACAGAGGATTTTAAGGAACCATTTGGAAACATCTCTCTTGCCCTGTCTGATGAACATGGAAATGAGGTGGATCTGAAGTGCAGTATTAGCAAGTCAAGAGAGCTTACAAAGATCACCTGGGAGCAGAACAATCAGCTTCAACTGACCTCCAACATCACAGTGACAGTGGATCTTGAATGTCCAGTTGATAGAGAAAAATATGAGAAACTGTGGAGGCTTATAGCATACTACAGCAACATACCAGCACACTTACAAAGGGGAATTATTCTCAGCAAAGGCCCTCATCCAACCTATTTATATAGACAAGACTCTGAGAAAGATACCCTGTACTACACAGGTGTTAAAGTTAATATGATGGCCCAACCAACATGGCTGATGCAAACATCTGTGGCCCTTCAGCTGAATCGGCCTCAGACATCAGCCAGGATGGCAAAGCTGCTTATGAGCACAAACCTGTCAGAGACAGTGGAGGTAGAGCTGATGCAAAAACAAAGCAGGTCATGGGTCATGATTGAATCAACAAACACCACTCGTAAAGTGTTCAGTGCTATCCTAGGAAAGCAAAGTCAAATGTACTGTAACGTGCACAGTTCAGGCCAAACAGTTATCTGCTGGATGCTGCCAGATGGCTCCAAAGTGGAGGCACCATACAGCAGCCCAGACAACAGACTGTCTGTATCCAGTGATGGAAGTCTTGTCATTAAAGCTGTCCGCCACACAGACACAGGAATTTACTACTGTATCGCCAGGTCTCATGGAGACTTTGCTGTCCTGCCTTTCTATCTGACAGTGCAGGAATCCTCCAGCCCTCCCCCAGGGGAGGACCCATCGATCACACCTAACGAGGGATTTGCAGGGAACCCTATCTCCCTGCCTTGCACTGCATCTGGCTCTCCTGATGCTGAAATTAACTGGATTCTACCAAGCAGTAACATAGTTAGTTTCCAAGCCAACTCACCCAGAGCTTCAGTCTATTCCAATGGCACCCTACATATCCCTCAGTCTCAGTTATCAGACAGTGGTTATTATAAATGCATTGCCATGAATCAACATGGTGTGGATACATTGACTACAAAAATCACTGTTATCGGGCACAAAGGGCTGATAAGCCCATTAAAGAAGTTTCCAGCAACACCTCAGTCAGCCTCAGGAGTCAACACTCAAATTAAAATCCCTACAGAGGATCCAGATGACGCACCAGAGGACACTGAAGTTACTCAGGATGGGGTTCCAAAGAGTCACGTGGATCCATTGAGGAGGAGAATTCCAGGAGGTGTGGCCCCTGGCAGGAGGGGCATCCACCCATCCAGGAACATCTGGCGGAGGCCTCCAGTGCTTCAGAAACCAACAGGATCACGTGTTGCGGCCAGGATGAGTAGTGCTGACAGGAGGAGGATTAATATGTCTAAAGGTAAAATCGATCCACAGAAATGGGCTCATATTTTGGCTAAGATTAGAGAGAGAAAGACTCAAAATACAGCGACAACACTCCCAGTTCAACACACAAATGAGAGGAAAGCAGCAGAGCAGACAAGACAGTCAGAAGAAACTACTGAAGGATCATCAGATGATGTGACTGAGCAGGAAAAACAAGGCCAGGGTTTTTTCAGGACACCACACACTCCCATACAATATACACAGATGAAAACTAATAAACAAAATGCACAAGGTCAAGGAACACAAATGGCATCTAACAGCAACTCCACACATAATGCACATATGAAGTCAAGCAGCATACATTCTACAACAGAGCCACATATAACACAGAGTACATACAGTGTGGAGTACATAACGCACGATATAGTCTTGGACCTACACACAAGTTCAAATAGTGCGTTTTTCCTCCCACAGACCACATCTGTTCCACTGCATGCTGTCACTCTCTGGCAGTCTCTCACAAACACTGCAAGCAGTACATTTTCTCTACAAGAGAACCAAAGCACAAATACAGATGTTAATGGAGACAAAACAGCTGATTGGTCCAAGGTATCAGAGAGACACGAGAACACAGATAGATTAAATGTTGTTGCCAGTTCTAGTAATGACAACAAACCTTTTTCAAGAAGTCAGATTATCCCTTCAGTCAACCCAAGTAAATCAATGACAAGCAGAGAAGAAAATGGAAAATATCCTGGTGAGACTGTAACATTACAGTTGCAGTCTCTGGAGGACGCACCTGATGATTTGCAGTCTGTAGCAACATCATCTCCAACAACTACACGTGTGCCTATGACTTTAAGGTGGAAAGGGTCAGAAAGACAATCATCCACACGCCTCCAACAACATAATTCCCGGAGAAGGAATGGGAGTCAAAGGAGACGGCCAAACAGAAGGAAACAAAAGCTGATTAAACCTATCCAGTTTATTGCCATCACACCTGCCAAAGCTCTCCTAGCAACCATCAAGACCACTGCCTCCACACTGCTAAAAATAGTTCCAGCAGAAGTTACAACAGCCAATCCCAGTACCATTGTTCCATTCACTGGCAGCCAAACAGCGTCATCAGGAAGAGTGAGTCATAAAGAAAGCACAGTCTCCAGGCATGACCATGAAGCAGCACCCTCCTCACTACCAGCTTCTCCCGTCGAAACAAAGGACAGCCATCCACCCTTGGCCAAACCACTATTCAAAAGCACATTGACAGCAACATCATTTCCAACAACCTTTCCAGAAGCGGATCATAGAAAGACAATTTCTCAAACAGCCTTGAGAATCTCAGAAAGTCCATCTCCTCTAGAGCACTTCAGTGTACCAACAGCAACCACTTTGCGCAGGTTTATAACCAGCCCTGCTCCACCCATCAGCCTTTCTGAGGAGACACAAAGGCCAAGTGTTATGGGTGACCGTGGACCTCTGCAAAGTTCTGACAATTTGTTTGTGGGTTTTTACACTACAAACACTACACTGCTGGAAAGAGACGGTGAGCAGAATCAATTGGGCCAACAATACAGAGCTAATGAAGAGATGTTTTTGAATGAGACTGAGATGGGTTTTTCATCGCTGCCTTCCACATTCCCCACAGACACTACTTTCATTGACAAAGTAATCAAGACAACCTCTGGATACACTTCCAGTGAATTAACCATGACACCAAGCAGACTTTCCAGGGATTATTTGGAGGCAGATCTGGTTGCCACACAGACACCTACAATATCTGAACATTTATATTATAGTTCTGGTCAAAATAAAACCTCGACTGAGTCAAAGGCAGCTCAAAATCTTAAAGAAGCTCTAAATGAAAAAGTTGATGTTTTTTCTTCTACCATCAGTGCTTTTAAAACAACTGCTGCCCCGCCTACCACTTCAATCAAAATAACACTGCATCCCACACTACCCAAAATATCTTTCACAGAAGCTAAGAAGGATTCTTCACTGAGGGCCAGCATGCAGGAGGCTCCCTCGATCACAGCCAGCCACAGTGAAGACCAACAAATAAAACCCAACATTAATATATCAGAGCCATGGAGAGAATTAAATGTCCATCCCACAACCCAGTCACCAGACCACAAACCAGCTAGTTCAAGTCCAGCCATGGAACTGACTAGCAGACAGAGGGTCATACAGACAGTCACCCCTGCCTCAAATGCTACAGTCCAAACTAATCTATATAGAGAGGGGCTGTTAACAAGCACTCAGGACGTGTCCAAGAAGTACCAGGTACCTAAACAAGAATCTATTCCAAGAGGAAAGCCAAGGATAACTAAGAGCAGTTTTCAGACTTTCACTGTGAAAGCTGAAACAGATGCTCAGCTTCCCTGTGAGACTGAAGGTGATCCAAAGCCATTCCTGTCATGGACCAAAGCTGCTAGTGGTATGTATGATTCAACCTCATTAACTCTTATTTGCATACATTTTGAAAACCATGACACTTCACTCTGCTGAAGCACTGCTACTCAAGTATAAGTAATATGTATGTAAATAATATGGAAATTATTAAAAGTGAAATACCCTGAAATATTTTGACACTATGAGATGCTGATTCAGAGCAATACGGAGCAAAGATACCTGCAGGCTTCCAGTTTAATTGTCTAGTGTTATATAAATATAGCTTCAGAATATATTTTAATGGTAATAATGTCACACAGTATAGCAGATAGTAGACTATCTACCACATTTGCAAGGATATCAGTATGGTTAGACATTTCTCATTACTCTAAATATGTTTTCATAATATTACATATGGCCATTACAGCACAATGCTCGAAAATTACCTCCATGACTGATGATGCTGTGATTGCCAAACCTGGACATGTAGATAATACATTTATAAGATTCTCCAAAAATCTGCTTTTTATTCAGTGTCAACCTTTAAAGACAGTCTTTCTATATCATAATTATGCTATCCTATTGAATTTTCTTAGTAGAATAAAAGGGTAAAATGCTTAGCTAAATTTCTGAAAAATTAAATGCTTATGATTATGGTTTTGAGTTTGTAACATAAAGTAATATATTTTTAGCAGAACAATAATCTTGTCTGCTGCATGGACGTGGCATGACCTAAAAACCCAACAATTTATCTCAGCCTCCACACTCTCACTTTCATGTGTTTTCAAAGAGGCACTCTTGTTTCTGTAGTGACACTGGCCTTCTGATCCGAGAGTGAATTGAAAATAGAAACATTTTAGTTAAATATGATATGAGCTTTACAACAAAGCCTTTGGCTTGCTCCCAGTTAGAAGTAACTATTCTCCTTTAACACGGTATGGGCTTCTTTTCAAGGTTGGCAATCACACTAAAGTATTTGAAGTTCTCAATAAAACTGGACAAGTACTCTAGAAATGCAGTTTATTGTATATTTTTTTTACACCCTGTAATTATAGCATTGATTTCTCCTGCCATATATACTTCATGGTCTTTTCTATTTTCAATCATTGTTCATCTTAAATTTCATACAATTTTAATCTGTCAATTTTTGCAGGGGCAAGTATTGCTCAGAACACCACGGTCCAAAGGTTTGAGGTTCATCCAAATGGTACATTAATCATCAGGAACACACAGCTCTCGGATAGCGGTCGATACTTGTGCACAGTGCAGAACCAGTATGGCACAGACATGATGGGGGTCAACCTTGTGGTCCTGTCTCAGCGGCCGCGGGTCCTACATCCTCGGCACAGAGAAATTACTGTGCATCTAGGTGGCAAAGTCAATTTGGAGTGCAAAGTAGAAGGACATCCTGTGCCTCAAGTCACATGGGTACTCCCTAACCATGTCCATATAGCTGCCACCTCAGTTTCTGTTCCATCTCAGCAGCATGTAGTTGTCAGAAGTAATGGAACCCTACAGCTTAACCAGGCCAGTTCCACAGAAAGAGGGATTTATAAGTGCATTGCCAGCAGTGCAGCTGGAGCTGACTCTGTTTCAGTACATCTTCATGTCTTAGCATTGCCACCTTTGATTCAGCAGTCACTACATGAGACCACCACCCTTTCAGAGGGCAGCCCTGCCTACATCCACTGCACTGCCACAGGTTCCCCTCCACCTTTTATTCACTGGATCACACCTGATGGTGCACAGCTCACTGCTTCCCTGGACACTGGACAGAACCTCATTGTTTTCCCAAATGGGACCCTCTACATACGGAGTATGGGCACTGAAAATGCTGGGAGATATGAGTGCTCAGCCAGTAACACAGTAGCATCCAGCAGGAGAACTGTGATCCTGAGCATAAGAAGGAATCTGTCCGCTGCCAATCCCAATATCACCTCGTCATCACCCCAAAGAACAGACGTGATCTATGGGAGTAAGCTGCTGCTTAACTGTGTGGCAACAGGACAACCAAAGCCCCGAATCATCTGGAGAACACCTTCTAAGAAGCTAGTAGATGTTCAGTACAGGTGAAACGTATAGCTTGTAATGAAAAAAATGTCAAGCTAATTGTTATCATTAGAAACCCTAAAAATCCTTAATCTTCCTAAGCATTCATAATCATATATTCACATATATATTTAATCTTGTTTCAGAGTTGGTTGTCTGTTTATTGCAGTTTTGACAGCAGAATCAAGGTGTTTCCCAATGGCACCTTGAGCGTTCATTCGGTGACCGACAAGGACAGCGGTGATTATTTATGTGTGGCACGTAACAAGATGGGTGACGACTATGTTCTGCTGCGGGTAAATGTGCTGACCAGACCAGCCAAGATCCAACAGAAGCTACAGCAATCCAGCCAGGAGGTGGTGTATGGTGCGGACCTGAAGGTGGACTGTTTGGCTTCTGGCCTCCCCAACCCTGAGATCAGCTGGATGCTGCCCGATGGCACGATGGTTAACCTGGTCAAACAGAGAGATGGTATCACTGTGGGGCGCAGTCGCAGGTATGAGCTGGTTTGACTTCTAAAAAATACCATTTGTAGCACAAAGGGAAAACGCCTTCACCTGCCAGTCTTTGTGGTGCCTGATCCCTTGTGTAGATCAAAGTGTAGCATGATGAGTGTGGAAACTTAGCTGAAGTCACTATGACCAAACATTCTTCTTCTTCTTCTTTTAACTGTTTAATGAACTTTGTGCATTAGTACAGAAAACCATCTGGTAAGAAACTGTTTTCGTATCCTATCTGAGCTAACCTTTCTTCTCTCTCTGTCCCTTTTTTCCTTTTGCCATAAGAGGTCAACTTAATCTTAATTTAAACAACACTGCCACCATTCATATATATATAGCACCAAATCACAACAGCAGTACCTCAAGGTGCTTGACCATGAGGTGAGAGTAGCTGTAGAACAATCAGATGAATTATCTAAAGCAGCATGTTGCTCTCATAAATTGTATCCCTATAATTACTTAAACTAAAACAACTACACGAATTGCTGTATCAATTAACTCAAAATATACAAAAATCTTGAGAACCTGCAAAGTCCACCCCTACTGTTTCAAATGGGGGGGGGGTGATCTGGCCTCTTGGCATGGGTGCTGTTAACCGCTGCATGGCTTTGACTTTGAATCTTTTGCATAAAGGGCTAGCAGCAGTGATTCTTTTTCTTTTTGGATGGTTCAGAGGAATCCGGTACTTTTCTCTCAGCTCTAACTTCTTCATGAATGAGCATCTGTGACAGTCTGTGATGAGAAGGCAGCATCAGTGGATGCTGTTCACCAAAACTCATGTTTGAATGTTGCGGCCTTCCCCTACACCAAGCAAACCATTTCCATCAAGAAATGTCTTAGGATCTCTGCTCTTTGAGCTGCTGCCTTCATTTCCGTTAACTCTCTGTGCTAAGTTTGCTATTGCACATCTAAAATCCAATGCCTTCCAGCTTCTGCCGTAAGCTCTCATTGTCTCTTTGACCTAGAACGAGCATGAACAAATAGCTTAATCCAGGCTGTGACTGAGTACAGTCTTTAGTTTACTGTAGTTTACTGCTCCTCATCCCAGCTGATGCTTCTTTGCCAGGTCCTGAAAGAGACATTTCACTCTTGCTGTGAATGGGGTTAGAAATCCCGGGGTTTGAGCTGTTTATGTGTTTTCCTTGTTTCAGGAAACATCCATTAGGTGCTTGAAGTCAGAGTGAAAGCAAATTCTCCTTGCATCCACTTAGTCTTCATTTCAGAAGCATTAGCGGTCCTCTTACACCAATTAATGCCAGCAGCAGCTAATATCTCCCTTGCAGCTGTGGTGACTGCATAAGCATTTTCAACATCACATGTGCTTGTGATGAAGTCATCCACGTACAGAAGGTCCTTCGGAAGAGTAACAGCGTGTGGATGTCTTGTTTGGTGTTTCTCCAAATGCTTTCTGATTGTAGCTGACAGCAGGAATGGGCTGGCAGTCTCAAACTGATCCCCGAATTCTTGTCATTTGATATTTCACCATCATATTTGTTTATGCAGAGCTTTGGCAGCTTCACTGATGTTCTGTTAGTCACTCTACTAGAATGTGTATTTGTATCACTCAATCGTGCAGAGCCCCGTTCAGCTCCTGGAAGGCCATCTCTTTCAATAATTCTTATTGCGCTGCCTTTCCAGAGGTCAAGCTGATTCTGATCAGCCACAGTTTAACCATGGCTACCTCCAGCTTGTCCATTGCCATTTCCTGTTCAATCTCTTTCTAATTCCTGGAGATTCTCTTCTATGACTGATATCATGGACAGCAGGTCTCGTAGATGGTCACAACTCCCATCATCCTTGCATGTCTCTTCCTCAATGGCTCCATTTTTGTTTCAGTCTTTGTAAATGCTCCATCATTTAGTTAAGTTCTCCTTTTGCTAGCTAGTTAGCTACTTTTATCTGTCAGCAAAATCCTTTTCAGCTTCCTGGGCTTCTGCACCAAGAAAATGTTGGTGTCACTAAAGTCATTTGCCACCTGTGGAAACTGGGGTGAAACACACCAAAACCTCGATCAGCCATGTTCATGTGTGGTGAATGTTTTGAACCCCGCTTCAGAGCAGTGTTTCAAAACATCTGCACTTTGTAAGCTTAGCACAGCGCTGAAATATCAGTCCTGAGTATCCCATCCTTAATGTCCTGATGTGGGGGTCAAAGCATTCACCACGCATGAGCATGGCGGATCGAGGTTTTGGTGTGTTTCACCCCAGTTTCCACAGGTGGCAGAGTGCCACTTCTGGACAAGAGAACAGTACAGACCAGAGTCATTTGGGCTGGGCCTTGTAATTACTGTCTTAATGTCAATACATTAATACCACTTCTATTTATAATAGCACATACACACACACATAAATTAAGAAAACAATACCTCATATCAGGTCTGTCATTATTACTTTTGCTGTGTATTATGAAGACCAATATAGGGTATCCATTCACACCAAAATCCAAAGTGTAATTAGATAATCGATATCTTGTTATTCAAACTATTATTGTCATATAGATGCGAGAGAGTGAGAGAAAGAAAGAGGGTGAGTCACACGGACTCATATCAGCAGAGAGCTGTGCACTGCTCTGTAAATTCATTACATTATCTCAATAGAAACTACCTGTGCTTTCAAGGAGAAAATAAAACAGGCAGAAATTTTCAGCTCTAACTGTTTATTTTCTGTGTTTCTGTTTTCAAAGGAAAATGTATTTGCTGCATTAAATCACTTCATCCTCACTCTAACCCCTTATCCACATTCTGTGCAGCCAGAAACTGAAGAAGTATTCCTACTGCAAAAGAGAAATAGAAACACTGTGTGGAAGCCTAAATAAAAATGCAAGAAATAAAGACATCCATTAATTATAGGTGACCTATTCTCATGAGAAAGAATTTCTTTCCCCACTGACTCCCCCACAGATGTAAATATTATCTCCAAACAACAGGAGACAGGCATGTAGCAGGTTCAGTGTAACGACAGCCGCAGACTCAGACTGAATGAAACATCACTGGCATCCACAACAGTATACATTACAAAGAAAGTTAAAGAAAGTTCCGTAATCCTCTGCTGAGCAACCTCTGAACTGTGGCGTGTTTGCTAAGATTTAAAAGGTATTGGTCTGTGTGACATGGACTGCTGGAATTGGCCATAATTCAAATATGATAACTTATTAATGTGGCCTTTTAGTTTTTAGAAAGAAAACATATTTAGTGCTGTTTATTTTAATATTAAATTTAAATTAATTGAAAGTAAAACTTAGGAAAGCACTTCTTACAGCTGTTAGGATGGGCCCGTGTTTGAAGTGGATTTATTACAAAGGCCCTCATATTATTACCTCATCCATCCATCCATCCATTTTCTTCCACTTATCTGGGGCTGGGTCATGATGGCAGCAGCCCAAGCAGAGAAGCCCAGACTTCCCTCTCCCCAGCCATCTCCACCAGCTCATCAGGAGGGACCCAAAGGGGTTCCCAGGCCAGCCGAGAGATATAATCTCTCCAGCGTCTCCTGGGTCTGCCCCAGGCCTCCTCTCTCCTCACCTAATCAGATGCCCTCAACTGGCTCCTCTCATTACCCCATTAAATAAAAACTGGCCTCACTTATATCTGATTCTGTAGCGCACCATACCAAGAAATAATTTTGGCATATCTTACTGCAATAAAAAAACTGCAACACCACATATCAAAATCTGTTGAGTCATCACAACAATATGCATTTCTTTTTGACACATTATTGCTCACAGAAAATGTAAAAAGGCTCACAGAACATCAAAAACATGCATCTTTGTTGTCAGCTGTTTCAGTCTTGAAGATGAATAGAAACAATATCACTAACAGATTTCAGACTGACACATCAGGTTTAATCACTGGTTGTTCTTCGGTAAGAAAAGAAATAATGTGTGATGTCTAAATCTAAATGATAATTGTAATAAGAAATGTTGTGTTTATTTAATAAATTCACTTCATTATCAACTGACAGATCCAGTCATCAAAGTGTAACAGTGAATATCCATTTCCTGTCCTTCTCCTGTGGAACTACATGTAGGTATGTGGTGTTTGACAACGGGACGCTTTACTTCAACAATGCTCGCATGCCAGAAGAGGGTGACTACACGTGTTATGCGGAGAACCAAATTGGCAAAGATGAGATGAAGGTCAGAGTCAAGATAAAAGCTGCACCTTCCCTGCCACAAATCCACAATAAAGATCCACAGACTGTCAGGGTTTTCTATGGTGAGACAGTTACACTGAGATGTAACGCCAAAGGTGAACCAGCCCCAGTCATCACATGGATATCCCCTATAAATAAAGTGATCTCCCCTGCATTAGACAAATACCAGGTTCTGGATGATGGCACTTTGGTAGTTCAAAAGATCCAGCGCTTTGATGGAGGTAACTACACATGCATTGCTAGAAACAGTGCAGGACAGGACCAAAGAGTCACCAGACTGGAAGTCTTGGTAACACCTCCAGTGATTGGTGGGTTAAGAGGAACGTCCAATGCCATCAAAGTGACTGCAGTTCAAAATCAGCAAAAGCTGCTGGACTGCATGGCAAAAGGAACCCCCACCCCTCGCATTATGTGGGTTTTGCCAGGAAATATGACCCTTCCTGCACCATATCACAGCAACAGAATACTAGTTCATCAGAATGGTACCTTGGAAATCCGCTCACCCAAGGAGACAGATTCAGGGCAACTGGTTTGTATTGCTCGTAATGAAGGAGGAGAGGTCAGATTGGTGGTCAACTTGGATGTGAAGACAGTTGTTGAGAGGCCACAAATTAGAGGTCCCAAAACAAATGTTCAGTTGCTCACTGTAGGGAATGCTATGGCTTTTAATTGCCCCTTTGAGGGCTCAGCACTACTTCCTGTCACTTGGATCCTGCCCAGTGGTACACCTTTGCATAGCGGTGCTCGGTTTTCTAAGTTTTTCCACCAGCCTAATGGCTCGCTGATTATCAGCAACCCCTCTGTTGCTGATGCTGGTATGTATCGCTGTCTGATCCATAATTCAGGAGCAGTTGTGGAGCGTACAGTTACATTGTCCCTAGGAAGAAAACCAGAGATCAGCAACAGATATAACTCTCCTATCAGTGTCATTAATGGGGAGAACCTGGCTTCATTGTCAAACCACAGGTGATGCACTCAGACTAGTATGGACTCTACCTAGTGGAGTAGTCCTCAACAGGGTACAAAAGCAGGGCGATACACTATACTGCCAATGGAACACTTGCCATTCAGCAAGTGTCAGTCTATGACCGGGGTCCCTACATTTGCAGAGCTTCTAATGAGTATGGCAGCTCTTTACTCTCTGTCTTCAGTAATTGTGATAGCATACCCACCTCGTATTACCAATGGCCCTCCCTCTGTGACTTATGCTAAACGTGGAGTTGCTGTTCAGTTAAACTGTGAAGCAACTGGCATCCCTAAAGTGGTGGTAACATGGGAAACACCTGACAAAATTCGTTTGGCCGTCAGTGCACAGCCACACCTGTTTGGAAACAGTACCTTCATCCACGAGGCTCCCTCATCATCCAGAATCCAACACAAAAAGACACTGGCATCTACCAATGCACAGCCAGAAATGCTATAGGCATGGACTCAAAAGCTACATTTCTCAATGTGTTCTAAACAATTTTATGGTCTATTAGCATACTGTCAAGCAACTGCCTAATTAAAAGCAATTGTTTTCATTTCAATATGTAGTAAAAACTGCTGTTATAGTGATGACATTATAAGTTGATTAAACCTGCAGTGATGCTTTGAGTGTTTGCTGTTTAGAGGCCATTAGTTGAAGATACTGTGTCAGTTTCAGCATCTAAGATGTTTCAGTGAAGGTCCCATTCCACGCCTTTAGAATTTAATTCACTTTTATTTATATGTCACCAATTCACAACAGTTGCCTCAGAACCTACAATTTTGAGAAAGAAAGTCAGCTAAAGAAGTTATTGACTTGTGCTGGCAACTCATCCTGCAAGGTGATGACACTACTGAACAGTTGTATTTACCTGCTAGATGTGAGACAAACACTGTAATAAAGCCAGATTTAAATAATATAAATTCTCTTTATTTTAAGTGACTCAGGGAAAAGGAGCATGGAAAAGATAAAAGTGGCTATTCTATAAAATAAAAAACTAAACATGACGATTAGCTTTAGCATAGTACATTAATAAAAGCTTATCTTATCAAGACTGTGCAATGCTTTAATTTTTTTAACTTTCATAATATACTTTAAATTGCAACTCTACATTAGTATTCATACTGTAGGCCAAACTATATACAAGGACACTGATTTTACAATTAATCAGAATTCAGGGTTTGGAGTGGTGACCCAAGTTTGTTATGTAGCAGCTTCCATCAAAACTAAGTAAAACTGAACAGTGTTTGCATTAATACAACAAATGCAAAAAACGACGACTGTAGCCTATGTGGTGGGACCAAGGACTCTAAATGATGGCACTAACTCCTTGTATACATCACATTTTGGATTTCTTTAGGGGGGGAATCTTATCAAATGGTCACATTATGATGCTAACAGTCCAGCTTTGGCTCTATCAGCTCCACTCAAGGTTAATCACACCAAAACATTTGATCCTTTGGCTGATGTTGCGTTGATAATATTTTCAGCTGTATGTAGACCTTTTCTTCAGTGGAATATTATCGTTCCGACAGTGACAGATTATGTCATTCTGTAAAGAATTGCTAAACTCTTCATTTTCTAATTAGGAAATATTTTTTAACTTAATAACAACATTGACTAATATAAATATGTGTTGCTGTAATGCTGATGTTGTTGTATTTTCATTTAAAGAAGGTGATTTCTATTTTTTAAATTTGATCTGCTGGTATCCCGTTTCTTTCATAAATGTCCATCCCAAATATTTTCTGTGTGTCTCCATACCTGGATATAGATCTTTCAGTGACTCAAAGCTTTCTGCAGCCTCTCTGAATCGGCTTCTTCAAAGTGCTGACACAGGTACTACATCATCATTTGTATCTGACGGGCTGATTTGAATATAACATTTCCACTAAGCTCAGACTTAAAAACAAAACCTGTACTTTTGGTGAGGTATGAAAGAGCACAAATGGGGAAGAAAAAAAATGATGATTCAAGAATATTTGCTACTGTATTATGAACAACACCAGTAACTGAGAAAATGTAGTAGTATTTGTCAAAAACCTCTTGGAAATATAACTCTCAAACTTTAAATAAATAATTTAAAAGCTGAATGTTGTTTTTATTTAGAGCAGAGCAAAGATACAAATCTGAGAGATGATGGGAATTGGTCAGAGTTACTCTGATGATGAGAAACTTGCAGTCATCTCTCTGGGAATTCAGCCAATCTCCTCTTCCAGAGAGAAAAAAAAAACATCTGGAGCTATGAGGAAAATCCCCAATTAGACAAGCTTATTTGGTCACACTTTGAGAACTTTCAGTGCGTGTTGCTCTTTTTTGTGAAAAATGGTATCACAATAGTCAGGACACGGGGGATAAAATCAACATTTTCCCCTGAGACAATTAGACTGCAGTGATGCATGATTTTAACTACTTGGCTAAAAACTGTGAAACTGAATAAGCCTGACCTCTTTGCCTGTGACCCAGAAACTGCTACACTTTGGGAATGCTCACATCTTGTGCCACCTGGTTTCCCTCCTGTCACTGCGGTTTTCTCTCGTCACTGAAACTCAGGGATCAGGATCAAGTAATGTCTCCCTTTTGGATGTTTATGCTGTACATACACACTGTTGCTTTGTTTCGCTTGTCTGCTCTGAATTCAGATGATTTACTGAGGAAACTCACATCACAGGAAATTTAAAAAGAAGTCCCCACTTCAGGGATTAGTGGGAATCAAGGCGTATCCTCTTCTGCTCAGAAACATCAATATAAGAGAAGTTTAGTCAGCAAATCTGCTGTGATCTATGAATGACTAGAGCTTTTCACACAGCTACAGCTGACTGATTAACCAAAAACTGGATCAGAGGACTCCGTGGAGGATCTGTGTCCTACTGCAACATGATCAATACATCTGATCATCTAGAAACTTCATGATTGAGCAACAGAGAAAATGACTTCACCAGTCAGAAGGAGTGCTCCATCAGAGAACACTGGCTTCTTTCCTTGGAGCATGAGAACACAATTAGGACGTGGAGATTCCTCTGTAATGAACGCAGCTAACTGGCTGTGATCTTAACGATATTTGTTAAAATCCGTGATAAAGCTGTTCTGTGTTAAAAATGTTTGTATCAGTTCCAGAATCTCTCAGATTCAGAGCTTTGAGCTAAATGTGGCAGACTGCTTGTTTGTGACGCTTAAAGAGCACTGAGCTGTCTCTGTGAATGCTCGTGCCCATAGTAAATCATCTCAACATCAGTACTCAGTAAATGAACTGAAAGTTCCTGGCAGACATAGAAAACCTGCCTGTCTGCCAATCCAAAGAGAGTTTCAGATTTCCAAGCAGCATTCTGTGCTCTCTTCACTTTACAGAGCTCAATACTTTCTGAGTAATCAAAATAAGTGTTTGATAATCAGATATTATCTGACATAAATCAGTTTTGTTTGGTCTATACTTCAGTTTAATATAAAAACTATATGGATAAATGGACTAAACTTCATCGCACCCATAATTTAATGTTTAACATTAAAAACCACTGGCATTGTGGTGCATGCCTTTATCACATACTGTACTAAAGTAAGCACATCCCAGCTTCAATCCCAAACAACACTGGGCTCCCACAGCAGGGTGTTGTGCCCGGTCACACCATTAAAAACTGCTCAGAAATGTCTGAAGAAACAAGGTACATGCTCCAAAGTGTTCAAAGGGCCTCCCCAGATCCCAATCCAACTGATCAATTGAATTATGTTATGATGGAATAAACTTGATCCACAAAGGCCCCACCCCACCTACAGGACCCACCAGCTCAGCTGTCAAAGTCCCAGTGAAAACCCACGAGGACCACAAAATTAAGCTCCCATATGAAAGAACAAACTTCCAGTTGCTCTGCATACATTCAAAGAGCTCTGCTTAAATGAGGTGTTAATTAGGACACAAGCAAAAAGAGTGAAGACATGAAAACATTACTGCTAACCTCTGTGACAAGTAAACTGTGGTTCATGTACCTTCTTTAGCATAGGAAATTTGGGATTAATGAGCACTGACTCATTCCAGCTCTGAAATGACTGTAGTGCAGCTATCACAGTATCACAATAAGGTAAAAGTATCACCTAAAGGATGCCTCAAATGCATATTTGTATTTTCAGACAATTTTGTCCAGGATTACTTTGATTACAAAAATCTGTAACAGATACAATGTGTTGGTGGTGCTTTCACACTCGTGGTAGCATGAGACGGACTCTACAACCCACACAAGTGGCTCAGGTAGTGCAGCTCATCCAGGATGGCACATCAATGCGAGCTGTGGCAAGAAGGTTTGCTGTGTCTGTCAGCGTAGTGTCCAGAGGCTGGAGGCGCTACCAGGAGACAGGCCAGTACACCAGGAGATGTGGAGGAGGCCGTAGGAGGGCAACAACCCAGCAGCAGGACCGCTACCTCCGCCTTTGTGCAAGGAAGAACAGGAGGAACACTGCCCGAGCCCTGCAAAATGACCTCCAGCAGGCCACAAATGTGCATGTGTCTGCACAAACTGTTAGAAACCGACTCCATGAGGATGGTATGAGGGCCCGACGTCCACAGCTGGGGGTTGTGCTCACAGCCCAACACCGTGCAGGACGCTTGGCATTGCCAGAGAACACCAGGATTGGCAAATTCACCCTGGCGCCCGTGCTCTTCACAGATGAAAGCAGGTTCACACTGAGCACATGTGACAGATGTGACAGAGTCTGGAGACGCCGTGGAGAGCGATCTGCTGCCTGCAACATCCTTCAGCATGACCGGTTTGGCAGTGGGTCAGTAATGGTGTGGGGTGGCATTTCTTTGGAGGGCCGCACGGCCCTCCATGTGCTCGCCAGAGGTAGCATGATTGCCATTAGGTACCGAGATGAGATCCTCAGACCCCTTGTGAGACCATATGCTGGTGCGGTTGGCCCTGGGTTCCTCCCTAATGCAGGACAATGCTAGACCTCATGTGGCTGGAGTGTGTCAGCAGTTCCTGCAAGATGAAGGCATTGAAGCTATGGACTGGCCCGCCCGTCTCCCCAGGAGATCCCTCAGGAGACCCATCCTCCACCTCATCAGGAGCATGCCCAGGCGTTGTAGGGAGGTCATACAGGCACGTGGAGGCCACACACAACACTGAGCCTCATTTTGACTTGTTTTAAGGACATTACATCAAAGTTGGATCAGCCTGTAGTGCGTTTTTAACCTTTAATTTTGTGTGTCACTCCAAATCCAGGCCTCCATTGGTTAATAAATTTGATTTCCATTGATGATTTTTGTGTGATTTTGTTTTCAGCACATTCAACTTTGTACAGAACAAAGAATTCAATGAGAATATTTCATTCATTCAGATCTAGGATGTATTATTGGAGTGTTCCCTTTATTTTTTTTTGAGCAGTGTATAACAACTTCTCAAAGTATGTCTTAGGTTCCAGCAGCTGTTTGCTAAACTTTAAACCTTTGGATCATCTCCCACTCTGTCTAAATCTACTGCCTGAACAGACCTAAAGGCCAACATGCTGGAGGAAGGAAAGACTCTGCCATCATCAAACTTAGTTGCCTTTCACGGTTTTTCAGGTCTTTTGGTGGATTTTGCCACTCTTAGAATCTTGTCAATCTCCCCACACTTGAAATAAATTCCAGATATTTTATCTGCTTAATGGAACAGGCCTCCAATGGCCATGAAACTGTCAGTCAACTGTCCAATTACTTTTGAGCCTCTGAAAATAGGGTACTATTTACTGACCACTAAGGGGTGTCAGTGCTCACCTGTTTTGGATTCGGGGGGGGGGGTTATGGCCAATGTTTCTGGGAATTTTAAAGTAAAAAAAAAGGGATAAATAAGTAATAATAATAATAACAATAATAATAAATAAGATTAAAATAATTGTGCACCTCTGGATTTATAATATTATAGTTTATACGGCAAATGTATGTTTCTAAAATGTTACCGATCTGTTCATTATTCCATATCTAGTTGAGAATAGTGGCGTACAGTTCTTTACCACCTTCTTTTGGATTGATGAGCAAATCAGTCCAGTCTTTACTGCAGTCTTTCCAAAATATTTCACCTCGATGGACATTTTATAGCTAAACATTTTGGCAAAGTGCTTAAAATACATTGTGGGCAATTTACATTATTAATATTAATCACAGTGAAATTAAGGAGGAAAGGCAGTAAAAACACTGGAGCTGAGCTCAGCTGTGACATTATCGGTTGTTCCAGTTTTAGAATGATTGTGCTGCATCTTCCTGTCCTCAGGAAAATCATGTATACACCAGATATATATATATATATATATATATATATATATATATATATATATATATATATATATATTCACACACACACACACTCCTTTGACGTTGCTTTTTCAATAATTTTTCACTCAAGAGCAGTCCGTGTACATGACCATTTTCAGAGATTTTTATTTTGTTAAGCCACTTCACTCTGACCAATAAATCATTAGAGTATAAAAACACACCTAGCTCAAGGGATGAACCTGTGTCATGCCTACACACAACAGAATCCTTAGCAAAGAACACATTTGAAATGGTATCTTGAGACACTTTATTACTAGCAGTCTGTTGCAAAAAAAAAACAAATGTTCCCATTTATTTAGTTGAATCTACAAAAAATGCCAAACAGTGTGACAGGCATGAAACAGAATTTTTGTAATAACAGGCTGATCTCCAAAGAGCTGGTAGCTGAAAATTTGACATTATCTCAGCATGGCAAAGTGTCCTTAGAAATGTGAGAATACTGGACAAGTGAAGGACAAAAGAACATCCAAAAAACTCTCTGCAACAGATGAACAGTATCTGAAAGTCATGTCCTTAAGAAACAGGAAAACATCCAGCAAAGGCCTAACCACATGTGCTGAGAGCTACACCTATTGATCCAAGTCTTTCCTGAAGCCTCATCAGAAATAGTCTCAGTGGAAGGGTGGCTGTCTGCTGTTCTAGCCTACTGTGGAGCAGCAGTTGAGGTTCACGTGGAACACAAACTCTGACCGTCTTATCAAGAAAGCCCACCAAAGACTCTACTTCCTGAGGAAGCTGAAGAAGGCTGGCCTGCGGACCAAAATCCTCACTTCCTCCTACAGGTGTGTGGTGGAGATCATCATAACAACATGTATCCCCGTGTGGTATGGGAACAGTTCTGCTTCTGACAGGAAGGCTCTGCAGAGGGTGGTCAAGTCTGCACAGAAGATCACTGGCAGCACCTTCACAACTGTACATCTATGTCAGCAGATGCAGGAGCAGGGCCTCCAGCATAATCAGGGACCCCACTGACCCTGCCCACAGGCTGTTCTCCCCACTTCCCTCAGGTCGTGGATTACACAACATCAGACTCGGGTCAACCAGACTGTGAAACAGCTTCTAGCCTGAAGCTGTCAGACTCTCAAACGCTGCTCCTCACTAAAATCAGACAACATTCCTTTGAAATAGAAACTCTGCTTCTTTAAGGCCCGTACCACATGACAACATAATGTGCAATAACAGTGTGAACTGCTCAGGTACTAGACCAGTTTTTCTAACTTTTATAGTTATTTATTCTATTTTCTTAAATTATTCTATTTATTTGTAAATGCACACTCTATAGTTTCTTTTGTGACATGTAGTGGTGGGGTCTCAGAATCTGAATTTACTTCCTGTCATGTTCTACATGAGAAGAAAGACAATAAAGTTGTTGAATCCTTGAATGTCTTGAATAATTTTTCCCCACACATGCGCCAAGGAACAAACTCTGGTTATTGATGACTCTGAATCTGAATCTGAAGCTAGATACACCAGTGATCATTGCTGATTGTCTTCCAGGGTCCAAAGCAAGTGACATAGAAGGAAATCTGAAATCGCTAGCTAAGGCTAAGCATAGATTATATAAATAAAAATTTATGACGGCAGTAATGACACAAGTTACATCAAACAGACATCACTAAAGTTAATATTGAATTGGTGTGTAATTTTGTCAAAAAAAAAATGTCGGGCTCTGTAGGTTTCTCTGGTCCCCTCCCCAATCAGAACAGGAGTGACATGTTTAGCTGGATGTCCTTGAATCGCTGGCTGTCTGAGTGGTGTCCAAAAACCGATGTGGGCTTTATAGATAACTGGAATACTTTCTGGGGAAAATCTGGTCTTGTTGGGAGAGATGGCATTCATCTCACTTTGGATGGAGCAGATCTCATTTTTAGAAATCTGACCAAATTTATTAAACCCCCCCAAAACATGACTATTCCCCCACTGTGATCTGCAATGCCATGTGCCAACACAACTCTGTTTCCACAGAGGCTGATTATCTTGTTGCTAGTGTTACATCCTTGCTGTGTTCGACTCTGGATACTGTGGCTTCTCTAAAAAAGAAAGCCTCAAATCAGAAGTGCCTGACTCCCTGGTATAAATCACAAATGCGCACCTTAAAGCAGATAACCTGTAAGCTGGAGAGGAGATAGCATCTTGATGATTTAGAAGATCTTCATTTAGTCTGGAAAAAGAGTTGCAACCTGGGGTCGTTCTTATTTTCTTCAATTTTCTCTATTTTCATAGAGTAACAAAGAACGACCCCAGGTTTCTTTTCAGTATTCTAGCCAGGCTGACAAAGAGTCAGAGCTCTGATGAGAAGAGTATTCCTTTAATTGTAACTAGTAATGTAACTTGAATTTCTTCCATCCATCCATCCATCCTTTTTTTCCACTTATCCGAGGCTGGGTCGTGGGGGCAGCAGCCTATGCAGAGAAGCCCAGACCTCCCTCTCCCCAGCCACTTCCACCAGCTCATTCGGAGGGACCCAACGCATTCTCAGTCCAGCCAAGAAATAAAATTTCTCCAGCATCCTGGGTCTGACCCGGGGCCTTCCTCGGTTGGACACACCCGGCACACCTCACCCAAGAGGTGCCAGGAGGCATCCTAATCAGATGCCTGAGCCACCTTAACTGGCTCCTCTCATTACCCCATTAAATAAAAACTGGCCTCACTTCTAAATTACTACCTGATTCTGTAGTGCACCATACCACCTTAAATTAACAATGTTTCACTTCCACAGAAAAATGACTTCAAGAAATAATTTTGGCATATCTTACTGCAATACGAAAACTGCAACATCACATACCAAAATCTGTTAAGGAGTGACAACAATATGCATTTCTTTTTGACACATTATTGCTCGCAGAAAATGAAAAAAGGCTCACAGAACATCAAAAACATGCATCTTTGTTGTCAGCTGTTTCAGTCTTGAAGATGAATAGAAACAATATCACTAACAGATTTCAGACTGACACATCAGGCCCCGGGGCCTCCTCCTCCCAGTAGGACATGCCCGGAACACCTCACCCAAGAGGCACACATCCTAGTCAGATGCCCGATCCACCTCAACTGGATCTTTTCGATGTGGAGGAGCAGCAGCTCTACTTTGAGCCCCTGGCGAATGGCTGCACTCCTCACCCTATCTCTAAGGGAGAGACCAGCCACCCTTCAGAGGAAGCTCATTTCTGCCACTTATATTCACAATCTTGGTCTTTCGGTCACTACCCAAAGCTCATGACTATAGGTGAGGGTAGGGATGTAGATCAACCGGTAAACGGACAGCTTTGCTTTCACATTCAGCTCCCTCGTCACCACAACAGACCAGTGCAGCATCAGCATCACTGCAGATGCAGCCCCGATCCATCTGTTGCTCTTCTGTTCCCTACTCCCGTCACTTGTGAACAAGATTCCGAGATACTTGAACTCCTCCACCTGGGGCAGCAACTTGTCCCTGAGTTGGAGTGAGCACTGCACCCTTTTCTAGCTGAGGACCATGGCCTCAGACTTAGAGGTGCCGATTCTAATGCCTGCCACTTCACACTCGGCTGTGAACTGTTCCACTGCAAGCTGGAGGCAACCACCTGATGATCCAGAGACACTGCTGGTGTGACATCCATGCCACAGGAAACGAATTTGACTTATTGCCGGCTATACGACCAAGCTCTCGCTGCGGTTGTACAGGGACTGAATTTCTTCACAAATAAAATTTTAACCATTAGAGATAAAATTATTAATAACCACTTCACAGGCAAATTGGTCCCAGGTGAGGGGCCAGATATGAGCGATTCCAACAACCATAATGGCAGACACACCAAGGGAACAGTTTGGAGTTGCCCTTGGTGACAGGTGATGGGCCGAAGTTATTCTGGCAAACTGTCAGGCAACTCAGGAGGAGAAAGAGGTGCTATTCCCATATGGTGTATAGTGTAGGTGGGGCGCTGCTGACTTCAACTGAGGATACAGCCAGGGAAGGGAATACTTTGAGGACCTTCTTAATCCCACTGATATGCCTAATGTAGAGGAAGCAGAGTCTGGGGACAAGAAGAATGACTCACCCATCACCTGGGCTGAGGTCACTGAGGTAGTTAAACAAGTCCTTGGTGGCAAGGCCCCTGGGGTGGATGAGATTTAGACTACTATGGATGCTGTAGGAGTCTTGGTAGTCTTGGTTGACAAGCCTCTGCAACATCGCATGGACGTCACACCAGCTGTGCCTCTGGATTAGCAGATTGGGGTGGTAGTCCCCATCTTTAAGATCTTTAAAAGTATGGGGAGAATGGTTTGTTGTTATGGGCCATTCAGTCCCTGGACAACTGCAGTAAGAGCTTGGTCCGCATTGCTGGCAATGAGTCAGACTCATATCTGGTGGGTGTTGAACTCTGCCAGGTCTGCCCTTTGTCACGGATTCTGTTGATAATTTTTATGGACAGAATTTCTAGGCATAGCCAAGCAGCAGAAGTCCTCTGCCTTTGAGGCCTCAGAATCTCATCTCTGCTTTTTGTGGATGATGTGGTTCTGTTGGCTTCATCAGGTGGTGGCCTCCAGCTCACACTAGAGTGATTTGTGGTCAAGTGTGAAGTGGCAAGTATGAGAATTAGCACCTCTAAGTCTGAGGCCACGGTCCTCCCCAGGAAAAGTGTGGAGTGCCCACTCCAGTTCAAGGACAAGTTCCTTCCCCAAGTGGAGGAGTTTAAATATCTTGTTGTCTTGTTCTCAAGTGAGAGGAGAAGGGAGCAGGAGATTAATAGGCTGCAGTGATGCAGATGCTGCACTGGTCCGTTGTGGTAAAGAGAGAGCTGAGCATAAAAGCAAAGCTCAGTCTATGTCCCTCACCTATGGTAATGAGCTCTGGGTAGTGACCAAAAGAATGAGATTGTGGATACAAGCGGTGGAAATGAACTTCCTCTGAAGGGTGGCTGACCTTTCCCTTATAGTTAGGGTGAGGACTGCGGCCATCCAGGAGGGGCCCAGAGTAGATCCACTACACCTTCACATCAAAAGGAGCCAGTTGAGGTGGTTCAGGCATGACTTGGATGCCTCCTGCTTTCTTGCATTTGCACAATATTTCTAAAATTAGAAACATCCTGTTTCAGTGTGGCACTGAAAAACTAGTTCATGCATTTATTACTTCTAGGCTAGATTATTACAATTCATTATCAGGTTGTCCTAAAATCTCCCTGAAAGCCTCAGTTAATCCAAAATGCTGTAGTGAGAGAACTGAAAAGGACTAGAAAGAGAGAGCATATTTCTCCCATATTAGCTTCTCTTTTATATCCAGAATTGAATTTAAAATCCTTCTCCTGACAAACAAGGTCCTGGATAATCAGGTCCCACCTTCTCTTAAGGACCTCATAGTTCCATATCACCCCAGTAGAGCACTTTGCTCTCCGACTGCAGGTCTTTATAATGGTTCCTAGGGTGTTTTAAAAAGTGTTCCAAAGAACACGTATCACCTGGTCAAAGGCTTGTCAGAAAGTATATTAATGTATATCAAAGTAAGCAATTAAGTGTTGAGCTTAGCAGTTAATATTTACAAATAGAAAAAGTTCAATGGGTCCTGTTTGGAACTTTATATTTTGTACATGAAGTTTATTTCATTCAATATTGATAGAGATATCTGCCAGGAAATACAGAGATGAGAAAGCTGAGGGATGAATGAATGATGGAATTGTGATTAAATCAGTATAAGATGAGGTAGGGTTATGGTTCATGTGCCCTGCAGTCGTACTCTTCAATATCTACCCTCCAAGTTTGAAGTGAATACGTTGCATGGTTACCGAGATAAAAGTGATCCCTAAGTGTCTCCCTGCCTCTTGGCAGGTGACACAAAAAGCAGAATGGGATGCTGCTGCTCGCCCATGGAAAACCATCCCACGGAGCTCTCTAAGCACTGTTCTTGACCTAATCTGAGGGACGCATGAAGTTTGGAGGTCTGTAGTGACTGACTGCAGAAAGTTGGTGACCTCTCTGCACTATGCACCTCAGCATCCTCTGACCCAACTCAGTCATTTTACATGGCCTACCACTTCATGGCTGAGTTGCTGTCATTCCCAATCACTTCTACTTTATTAGAATACCACTAACAGCTGAATATTAACCCTCCTAATAAATTTAGTAGTGAGGAAATTTCACAACTGGACTTGTTGTACAGGTCACAGTACCACAATGGAATTCACTAAGCTAAGAGCAACCCATTCTTTCTCAAATGTTTGCAGAAGTAGTCTGCATGGTTAGGTGCTTGGTTTACCTGTGGCCATGAAAGTGACTGGAACACCTGAATTCAATGATTTAGATGGGTGAGTGACAGTTTTGGTAATATAGTGCAAATACGCACTTGCACAAAACTCACAATTTCTGCTGCAACTTCTCTCAGTTCAGCTACTGCTCACACCACACTCATCCTCCTCCTCACTTCAGGTGTTCTTTCAAAAGCATCACTCTAATTATGAAAACTGCTTCCTTTTACAACCATGAGCTCTTCACAATAAAACAGGATGTAAGCAGAAACATCTGTAAGGTGAATACTTTAAAAACACATTCTATTCTCTTTTTAAAAAAAAGAAATCGCCTTTAAAGTCTTTCCAAATGTACTACATTTATTTTACCTGAATTTACCCTTTGCAGGACAATAAAGGCTGTTTCTTCTTCTTCTTTTACATTTTAACATGGATTTTTTTTTTTGGGGGGGGGTTAATATATTTAAATAAATTTCAATTTGAATCTGGTTACTCCTTCATATAAGCACCTTTTTCTACACTTCTACATCTAAGTGCCTTCTAATATTCACAGTTCAATGAACGCATCGGGAGAAGCTCAGAATTCAGTATCTTGCCCAAGGATCTTTGGTGTGCAGGCTGGAGCCGTCAGGGAACCACCAACCTTCTGATTAGTAGATGACCAATTCTACCTCCTGAGCCACAGCCACCCCACTCGTGTCAGCTAAGAACCATTTCCTGTTCTTAGCTAACAGGAGTGGGACCAGATTAATGGGCATGGCCATCAGCTCAGCTGAAATAAGCTAATCAAGGTTGTTGTTTGTGATCTGAGGTTAGCTGCAATTAAAAGAATCATTTCAAGAATTTTAGTGCCTTCATGGACTCTTTTGCTTGATTCCTTTTGGTTTTCAGTGCTTAATGAATGAGGTGGTCATGGGAAATCAACTGTGCCCAGATCTGCACTTGCACTTTAATCTTGATGAATCAGACTGATGCAGGAAACGCTAAGAGCAGTGATGTGCCAGGCTTTCTTTCAAAGCAATCATCATAAGCCTTTTTCACTAACAGCCCAAGCTCACGTTCTTTCACTTGCTTTGCATTCAGCATGCTGCATTCTGTCGTGGTGACAACATTATAGGAGGAATACTTATGAAAATTACATGCACCATGTGCCCATTGGATAAGGATCATACCGAATTCTGTCGGCTGCAGTCAGACATCTATTAATCTCCTATTCTTGCTTCTGTGATGAGCTGTTATGATGGGAGGAATTGTAAAGGAAGACCCACAGTGCCCCCTGCTGTAAGCATTAATATACAACCTTATGCTGAGTGTAAGTGTAGTCTGTGGCTGCCCTAGGAATTTTTTTTAGGAATCTATGTGACTATATGATGGGCAAAAGGCATTTAATTTTTTTTAATCACCTTCTGGACAGTGACCAAAAAACAAAACAAAAAAACCCCCACATGATTACATCTGAGATGTTTTCATAGCTTCTAAATTTACCCCTGGTTGTAATTACAAGGAAAGCCAAGAGACTAGTAAAGAAGCAGAGTTTTTGATTCAGCTGTATTGAGCTGATAAACAAATTGGTTTTTCAGTTTTACCATGCTTCTTATTCAAGGCTTTATTTTAAACCATTTTCTACTTTTCAGAATAATTTTTGTGTTTAAATGTTTAAAGCAATGCATTTTATATTCCTCAAAATCACCCAAACACTGAGGAACGTAGCTCTGATGAGGACCACACCTGGAGACCAAGTCTGGAGGTATTGTCGGAGTGGTGACATCACTGGGGAGAATTCTGCAGTGGCTACTTGCTCCTTAAAGGCAAGCATAAATAGAAGTGCCTGTTTGATGACATTACTGGCAGCACGCAAAGCAACCAACGTGACAGGTATACTAGGGGCCTTAACTGAACTAAAAGCACACATCAGTGCTTTGCAGTAGCAGTACATATCAACACTGAGCGAACGAGGCTTTCATGGTTGCACCAAGGGACAACGTCTGCAGCCTAAAAACAAGCCTGTGCAAAGTGTCAAACACTGCAGTTTGTCTCAGTGTTACTTGAGGTTGGCTCCAAAAGGAAGCCAGTCCCCAGACTCCTATGTTGAAATGCCCAGCTGTACAGCATTAAAAACCATATTTATAGCCTGGTACCAAAAGAAATAACTCATCCAATTAGATAAGAGTCTTGGAGTCCTGGTCGGAGTCTGCTAGGCCTCATGCAGTACTTTGAGTCATTGGACTGAACCTCTTCACTGTGTGCAGGCTGTTGGAGATTGTTGGAGCATTTTTAGTGAATTATCTGATAATATTATGGCTTTCTCTGTGGTACAGACCACCCAAGAAGGTTGCGCTTCACTTTAGGTGAGTCAAACTATAATATTTTAATTAATGCCAATTATTAAACATGTATCTCTACCTTCCACCCATAGTTTGTTAGCATTAGCTGATAACTTGGCACCTTTTTTATACAGCAACCATCTTTATACTCAGATCAGTGGCACATGTGAGGTGTTAAGGCTCCTGTATGGGAAATTTGATTATGTTGTATTTCATATCAACAATATCAGAAGTTGTTTAATTTTATATGATGTTTATCCCATTAAAAAATGTTGCAGTCTTTGAGTTGGTTTTAACCATCAGGTGAGTCTCAGTGTGTAGTGAGTATGAGTGGTACCATTAGACTAGAAAGCACCAGTGTTCCAAGTTCTACATACTGAGGGTTCAAGTATACACTGCTCAAAAAAATAAAGGGAACACTCAAATAACACATCCTAGATCTGAATGAATGAAATATTCTCATTGAATACTTTGTTCTGTGCAAAGTTGAATGTGCTGACAACAAAATCACACAAAAATCATCAATGGAAATCAAATTTATTAACCAATGGATTTTGGATTTGGAGTCACACACAATATTAAAGGTTAAAAACACACTACAGGCTGATCCAACTTTGATGTAATGTCCTTAAAACAAGTCAAAATGAGGCTCAGTATTGTGTGTGGCCTCCACGTGCCTGTATGACCTCCCTACAACCCCTGGGCATGCTCCTGATGAGGTGGAGGATGGTCTCCTGAGGGATCTCCTCCCAGACCTGGACTAAAGCATCCGCCAACTCCTGGACAGTCTGTGGTGCAACGTGACGTTGGTGGATGGAGCGAGACATGATGTCCCAGATGTGCTCACTCAGATTCAGGTCTGGGGAACGGGCGGGCCAGTCCATAGCTTCAATGCCCCACACCATTACTGACCCACTGCTAAACCGGTCATGCTGAAGGATGTTGCAGGCAGCAGATCGCTCTCCACGGTGTCTCCAGACTCTGTCACGTCTGTCACATGTGCTCAGTGTGAACCTGCTTTCATCTGTGAAGAGCACAGGGCGCCAGTGGCCAATTTGCCAATCCTGGTGTTCTCTGGCAAATTCCAAGCGTCCTGCACGATGTTGGGCTGTGAGCACAACTCCCATCTGTGGACGTCAGGCCCTCATACCATCCTCATGGAGTCGGTTTCTAACCGTTTGTGCAGACACATGCACATTTGTGGCCTGCTGGAGGTCATTTTGCAGGGCTCTGGCAGTGCTCCTCCTGTTCCTCCTTGCACAAAGGCGGAGGTAGCGGTCCTGCTGCTGGGTTGTTGTCCTCCTACGGCCTCCTCCACGTCTCCTGGTGTACTGGCCTGTCTCCTGGTAGCGCCTCCAGACTCTGGACACTACGCTGACAGACACAGCAAACCTTCTTGCCACAGCTCGCATTGATGTGCCATCCTGGATGAGCTGCACTACCTGAGCCACTTGTGTGGGTTGTGGAGTCCGTCTCATGCTACCACGAGTGTGAAAGCACCACCAACATTCAAAGTGACCAAAACATCATCCAGAAAGCATAGGTGCTGAGAAGTGGTCTGTGGTCCCCACCTGCAGAACCACTCCTTTATTGAGTGTGTCTTGCTAATTGCCAATAATTTCCACCTGTTGTCTATTCCATTTGCACAACAGCATGTGAAACTGATTGTCAATCAGTGTTGCTTCCTAAGTGGACAGTTTGATTTCACAGAAGTTTGATTTACTTGGAGTTACATTGTGTTGTTTAAGTGTTCCCTTTATTTCTTTGAGCAGTCAAACAGGCAGCTGCACAGGTAGACCCCGGGTGCTTAAGCATCTGCCTTTTTAGCCTCTTCCTTATTAAGTGCCCTTTTTGCTGATCAGCCAGACGAGTAAGGGATGAAGTCAGTGTGTGCATAATATCCCAATTATTTGGAATAATTTGCACACCACCCCAAATCTCATAAAATGCAAGCTCAAAACCTAAAGTTGGCTTCATGCATTAGTCACTCATCTATATCAGATTTTTTTTTACTTTACTACAGATGAACCCTTACTTATCACTTACAATTATTGTGCATTTGACAATTGCAACACAAACCCAAGAAAGGACAGCAGGCAGCCCAGAGTACTCGCCTTCTCCTGTCCTGATCAGGGAGAGGTACAGGATGACACCATGTAGAAATACTGAATGCAAAAGATCATCGTTTGTGTGAAATGATAATTTTGTGGAAATCTGATAAATGCATGAGTATATGGGTGTATAATAATAATAATAATAATAATAATAATGATAATAATAAGCAAGTAAAAGTTGTTACTGTGTGCAACTTAATTTTTTAATAAATATTTATGTGCCCTTCATTTGGGTTGAGTACATGCTACCCAACATATCTGTGCACAGCTATGCTATTAAGATTTAAAGCATGCAAACTCCCAAAGCCCAGCAGCAAGGCTCTACTTCTGTAACTACAGGATATGAAAACACTAAGGGTCATGGGTCTGATGAAGGTAGAGACTTTTTTAATCCAAAAAGCGGTCCAGCATCCTCTGGATGTTTTGAAAGGAATCTCTGCCAAGGTAGTCCACCTGTCCCATCTCCCACATCCTGCGATGGTCTAGCTGCTCCGGCTCGGCATCTGCCGGTCTCTGCCATGATAATGCAGAAAAATGACATCATTACAGGTCCTTTTGGATCCCTACAGATGTATTTAAAAGAAGTCTCACTCTGAAATCTGGCAGAACTCTGACACACAGACAACAGTGTAAAGAGTCAGAACTGTCTGAGGAAGAGGAGGAATATCAGAGCAGCTAAGACGATGGCGTTCATATGGTTCATAGTCGTTTTAGGGAAAAGCTGACCCTACTCTGCACCCTGCAGACAGTTAAGGGATGAATGCTGCCAGCCCAACGTGAGAAAATGCAAACGCACACCAGTCAAGTCTTAGACTTTCAGACGTGACAATCTTCCCAGTGTAGCAGCTCTACTTAAAGCTGAGCAAATTTAACTGTTATTTTAGATCAATTTTTGGATTGTACCGGTATGGTCGGTTAACTAAAGTAAAGTTATATGAATATTAAATATCAGCATGTAAATTTACATTAAATTTACTTACTGCACAGGTGGGTCTGTGTTTTACTTTTTGCAAGTACATTTTCAAATTTAACAGTTATTCATCAATATTCAGAATTACACCATGTCAGGAGTAAACCCTACAGATAGCTTTGGAAATGTCCTCTCTGCCCAATTACAGGATTGTAATTTCTTTCTCTGCTCTCCGTTTCTGAGCAGACAGTCATGCCTTCTGAAAGAATATGTCATACAACAAAGTTTTATTCTGCTTCTTCCTCAAGAGGTGCTCTGAGCATGTTCTTAAAGCACTCTTGGGAGACCCTCCTAATATTTCTAGGCCACGTTAGGCGCTCTCTGAGAGGACTGTTAGAATGCTTGTAAATCTAGAGCTGTGTCGAGTGTAATTACTATCAGTTACATGTTCACAACATAATCATTTTACATCAATGTATTTTACAATCTAACAGTTAAACTGTTCTTTAGAAGTGTAAATTCACACTTGTTTGAACCAGAAGATTACATACAGGATCAGTAGCAGTGTCTGCAGTGACATCACTGCCCTCCAATCCTTCTGCTCCCAAAGGTGGATCCACAACTTCTGTCTCCTCATATGATCTCGATTCCAACGGTCTACCATCTGTGTGGGAACACTACAGACACTGGAGTCATGTTACAGCCAACCATTATATGTGATGTACACTGCCAGCATGGTTCTGCTTCATCCTTGTCACCGAGTTCTTGATAAGTCTGCTTATGTATGTTCATGGCGGCTTTCACACTGGAGGGAGTGTGGTTGTTCAAACTAATCTTACAAGCTTGTATAAACACAATGCATCAAGTTGAAATTAATTCAACAAATGACAGAAATACAATGAGAGGCTCAGAGGCCTGTGGCAGATAATAGGCTCTGTGTCCCCGTCTTGTTACTTTTTTTTTTTTTTGCTGGAGTCAAATGAAGTCAAGCAGAAATACTCATAAATTAACAGCCTCATCTACTGGAACTAACAGGAGGCACTTGAGCTGCCTAATAAACCACTGTAATAATCACTATGATATAAACACAGCTACAGCTAATAAGGTCATTCATTAAGCTAATTAATGCACTGATTAGCAATTATATTTAATGACTTTTTATAGGAAAAGTTTGACTTGAAAGACTATTTAAAAGGAGTTGTTCAAACACACACACACACACACACACAGTTTCTACCCGTTTTCAGTGCTTGTGCTGTGCTGAATTTGCACAACTCATGAGCTGCACAGCTTAGTAATGAGCAAACAGAAGCAATAAATAAGGGACTATAAAGTAAAGCAGAAGTGTCTGCAAACTGAACAGGGAAGTTTTACTAACCCCCCCATAAAGGCAGTTTTATACAGATATGTGGCAAAATGCTTTAACAAAACAAAGACTCCATATGAAGACCCTGCTGTGTATAACACTCTCAATTAGGTACTGTGACCATAAAAATCTCAAAAATCATAAAAATAAAAAGATCAGTTTTAGCTTACCAAGGTTGGTTCAGGCTGTGAATAAAGATTCTCTGAAGGAGGAGAAAAATGTGCAAGCAGTGAATTTGTGCTGTCCAAGTTTTCTGTAGATTTCATCTTGGCTTCTCTTTCTTGGATCTGCAGAAACAAGGGAGGATGGGAAGTGTTGGGCTGTCAACCAAGACCGGGGCTGGACAGCCATGTGTCACACTTAGCAGCCAATCTGCATGTTTATGTTTGAGCCAAACTCTGCAGCAGCTTATGTGACAGATTAACAAATCTTTAACTAAAGAGGGGGAAGTCATCAGTGAAAAGTGATGCTGGAGTGCTTGGAGGGAAAATGTGTGGAGCATCAGCCAAACCTGGCAAATGGTTGACTTCCTGCAAAGCAACATGGTTCATGCTCATAACATTTGATCCATAACAAAATCTGATCCAGTTACAGTCAGTTACCAATCAAGTAAAATCCAGTGAAATAACTGGCAACAATTTATTCCTTGAGTACCATATTGTTGCAAGAAAGCACTGGATACTCCAAATATGTGTATATGCACGGGAAAGATTTAATTACATTTAAATGAACAAACCCACAAGCCTCGAGTGTCACTTCAGTGAGCCACTCTGTTACACATCCCTCAACTACCACATCATGACAGTGGTTATCAGAAGTTTTTATCCAAGCATAGGTCTGAATCACAGAGTTTGTTTCTTACTAGAGAATCATCACCTATAGCCTGCACAAGCACAAGACGGTTAAACCATGGAGACATCACTGTCAGAGTGTCATTAAATGTGACTCATGACAGTAGGTGGTTTTATATATATGGGTGGTACAAAACTTCTGTTGCTGCTTAAAGCTGACCTTTTGCGTCAGCTGTAAACATGTTTCCTGATGCCTCTCTGATCTTTCACTCACTCCTTCCTGGTGTGTGGCCTTGGACTTGGATCAGTCTGATGTGCTCTCTTGTTCTTGTTACTGTAGCCATTCTGATCTCATGACAATAGTATCATATATGCAGGACAGCATTACAAAACTCGCATGCTTCTATGCTTAGGTACAGAGCAAGCTTTCACTAGTGTAGCTTCATGTGTGGTAGCAGGAGAAGCACACCTGTTTGCTGGCCCCATCTTGGTTTCCATCACAGTCTTTCCAGTATATATCATGTCTATGTGGTGGTACATGCAAGCAGTTAAATGCATTTTTCTTCTAAAAATTAAGCTCCAGTGCTGGTTGTACCATTGTGAGCTGTGCTGCCCCCTCTCCCCCACCTGCTCCCCATCCCCTCATTAAACCTTCAGTGCCCACCCCGCTCACATAGACCACATGGATGTTCCTACCTGTTGTGGTTTCTTCTGCTCTTGCTTGGGCTGGGCCACGGGAGCAGATGAGGTTGTGTGAATAAGGTATTCCTTCCACCACAGAGACACAAACTTCTCCATAGCGTGCGAGCCGCTGCCGTTCCCCTGCGAGTTCCAGGGTTTGTCTCCTCCGAGGAAGTGGATGATCTTTGCACCGTGGCCAAACCTGCAGGGACAAAACTGTAAAAATCTGTGGGTGTGACATACAGATGATAGAAAGCCACACAATTCAGAGTATATGCACATTAGCACAGTTCCTCCGACCTATATTTATGTTCCAGTAGTTTCACTGGTATGTTATCAAGCATCATTCTCTTGTTTTCTACTGTGCTCCACTTTAATTTAGTTTTCATAAGAAATCTATGAAAGCAGCATTTGTTTTCAGCTCTGTTCAGGCACAACAGGGAGGTTAGCTAGCAAGACTACATTCACAGTGAATGCAGAGATGCATGGAGACAAGTTTGCTCTAGGCAATGCAAACAGTGTCAGTTTTCCATATTCCAGGTCTCAGGTTAAAAATGAATGATAGAAAATGTGTGCCCATCTTGGGGCTGTACACTAAAAAAAAATTTCCCTGATTTCTTCTGCGTTCTGTTTGCACTAAAACCGGGTTCAATACTACAGCTGCTACACTAGAAACATACTCAGGCTGGATAACTGTCCTTGTTCACAAGCTTAAAGGCCTCAGAGTTCACACACCAAGAGGGGAAAAAGAAAGACTGGGACTGTGTACAAACATTTTCCAATGCTCGTTAACTCCACAAGTTCAAACAGACAATTATCTACAAACTGAGGAGACTTGAAACATGAAGCCTTTACAGGAAGATTCCAAGATGCCAAGGAAAACATTCAAGGAACTATAGGCCTCTCTCACTGCAAAGGTCAGTGTTCCATTACCCAAAAGACACGTGGCTAAAATGGCTTTGGGGGGGCACTAAGAACAGTCACCTGATTCACCCTGATGACCCTCAAACATTCTGGCAGACTGTCCCATGGACTCAAATGCTCAGCTGTCTACAAAACAGAGGTCGTCTTACATCAAAGCAGTCTGACATGGCATGCTTGCAGATTTAGGAAACTTGCTCTAATTCAGTGAAATTCTGAATTCTGCGGCCTGACTAAGATCTGAAGGAGAGCATCAGGTCATCAAAGTGAAATTTATTGTCATTCAGAGCTCACAACAAGGACTCCATAGTAGAGTCAAATTGCTTTTCCCCTAGCTCACTGTGCAGTAAAAACACAAGACAAGAAGATACACAACTACTCAACTCACATGAAAATTTTAAAAATGTACATCAAGAAAGAAAGGTTAGGCAATATTTGTGAACCTATAAACTGTATACGCACTCAAGTACTTACACCTCACTCGTAGAGAGTTGGACTCCCTTTTACCTTCACCAGAGCCTTAACAGCATCAACAATGTGCTGGGAAAATTCCTCAGATTTTGCTCCACATTGGCCTGATAGCTTCACACAGCTGCTGCAGATTTGTCTGCCATTACCTCCAGGATGCAGAGCTCCCATTGCACCCCACCTCAGAGGTGCTCTGTTGGGTTGAGATCTAGTAGACCACCACAGCCTGCCTGAACCACTGATACAGGGCAGGATGGAGCCATGCTTTTTATGTTGTTTAAGCTGCCATGCCACATTCGGACCGCTAGCACCCAAATGTTGCAGCAGCAATCAAGATTCACCAGGCCAGATAACACCATCCCACTTTATACAGCATGTCATTCACACACTCTCCCTTTTTCTACATCTAAGTGCTTTCTATCTAAATGTCTGATGAACACATTGGGAGCAACTCTGGGTTCAGCATCTTGCCCAAGGATACTTTGCCATTGCAAACTGGAGCAGCCAGGGATTGAAGCACCAACCTACCCATTAGTAGATGACCTGCTCTACTGCATAAACCACAGCCACCACATTAGTTTCAGTTTCCTGTTCTTAGCTGACAGGAGTGGGACCTGGTGTGTTCTGCTGATACTGTAGTCCATCAGCTTTGCCATGCTGTGTGTTAAGAGATGCTCTTCTGCATACCTTAGTTGAAACAAGTGGTCATTCTCCTCACAGGGAACTGTTTTTTTCCCGGACCATTCTCTGTAAGCCCTGCACGGTTGTGTGGGAAAACCCCAGTAAAACAGCAGTTTCTGAAATACTCAAACCAACCTGCCTGGCACCAACAGCTGTGTCACTTGAGTTACCTTGATTCCCCATTCTGATGCTCGGTTTGAACTTCAGCAGGTCGCCCTGAACATGCCTACATGCCGAAATATCTGAATCAATCAATCATGTGGTTGCTGCCACTGATTAGTCATTTGTGTCAACAAGCTGTTGGAAAGGTGTACCTAATGAAGTGAGCAGTGAATGAATACATAAATACTAAAATACTGTACAGAGTAGCAGTAGTTAAACACACAAAAGCATTTGTTAGAGAGCACAACAGTGAACAGTCAGTAAAGCAACTCAATTCTTTCATTCTAATGGCTGTGATCACTAACTCCATAGACGTGTTAACCAATCTGAATGAAACTTACTATACAAACTGCTGAGGGTGCCAAGATTAAAAATATCTACATAGCGTTTGGGAATTATTTTAAACTTCAAATCCTTATAATTTCATACATTAGGTTGTGGCTGATCTCAGTTTGTCTATGTTGAGTCACACGCATGTCTGTAAATACGTTTTGCTAAATATTTTTAGTGCCGTTTTGGGGGTTATCATGCATATCTGTAAATAAGTGTTCAAGCAGTGGCGCCAAGAATGCCTGTAATTGATTACTTTGTCTTAGACAACGAGAGTGTGTGTGTATTCATTTGTTTGCGTTTATGAACAGCTGTTTTTGCCATCTCATTATTTACAATTATATAATGAAGATTAAAAATAACATGAGCAAAGCAAACAAGCACACAGATAAAGAGTTTTATGCAGAAGCTTAATTCCCGTAACAGGTAAACCCACAAAAACAATTCTGTTTTGAGCTTCATTATTTCTAATGAAGATCATGCCCAAAATAATGAAAATCAACCAGGACTGTTAAACAATAATTAGCTTTTAGATTAGAGATGAAGATAACACTTGACTGAGTACTGAATGTGTAACAGACTTCAGATGTGTGCCACAGGCAGTGCAGACACACTCACTGTTGGAAAGCGGGGAGGTAGCTGTAGACTGAGCTGACACTGAGGTTGTAGATGAACGGCAGGTGTTTACTGATGTCTTCCACTGACCAGCCACTGAAGAAAGAGTTCAGCAGTCCCTGGTCTCCTCCTGTCAGCATACGAGAATAAAATCCCCATAGTTCACAATCAAATCAACCAAACAAACAGAATGTTTGGGTTTTGATCCTTTTTTTCATGTGGATAGCGGATAACTTAAGTTGCCCAGCGATCATCCTGAACTGCTGTTAAGAAATGAGATTGCCTACAATTGCTCCACAGACGACACTAGCTGGACCTCCCACTGTTACCCGGTGATCTCTGACATTTTACATTCTTTCTGACTTGAATTGAGGACATAAACAGAAGACAAAGCTGGATTCAATGAAACCAGAATTTCTTTTCTCTTACCACTACTGCAGATCTCACTGTGTAGGAATCTCTCCATCAGTCTGCATCAAGTATGTGTCCAGGATTCAACCCAGGCGAGTTGGTTTGTGCCCTTTTAACACTTAACTTTTGATGCATTTTTAATTAATCTTTTCACAGGGCATCAAATACAGACAGCCCTTCTGAGAAAACTGCTGGCATCTCAGAGATATGCAGAAGGTATCCTTCATATTTGTTCCATGAAGCCATGTGCAGCAATATTAGCGTTTGAGAGCAAGCACTGCTGCATAAATGAGGATGTGAAAGGTTATAATTGATTCATTAGTCCTAACACTTTCAAGCAGGACACCAGAGTTCAGGTTCCATGTGGGAGCTTTGTTTTTGCTCTTTTCTCTTCAATCAGGTTTAGGCTGCATTATTTCATGCAGGCCCCAAAGTCGAGCCAATAGCTCAGCTGATACCCTCGTTTATTCCAATTAGACCATCTAATTTACTATTACCGCTGCTTTAGCGTGCGCACGCTTGGGCACAGTCATGTACTTGCTCTATGGGCAGTTTTGTTGCTCATTTCCAAGTCACTTTGTAACCCACTTCTACCAGACGGAAATGAAATTTTGTAGGTGCAAAAGTAGTAAAGGATCCTGGTTTTGGATAAAATCCCAATTCACAATGTTAATCCTGCACATTAAAACATGTCAGTGCATTATATTTGATGCAAAGATGTCCTGACCAAGAGTAAAGAGTTGGGAGTGAGACCAGGCTCTCTACATTTTAGAGAGTCCTAAAGGAAGGCTTTAATGTGCAACAGACTTTTGCCTGATTTCTTAGGTACCAGAGTGAGTCTGACCACGATAAAGAACAGACAGCTGACAGCACACATTTTCCATTCATCCATTTCCACAACCACAAGAGGCTGTGTAAAACTGGACATTTCCAGCACCCATCTGGTGAGGTCAGGTAGGCACAGGTTATGCATTTCTGAACTATTCCAACTCTAGAAAGCTCAGATCTTCAGACCAATCATTGATCTCTTCCTGATCAGAACATTTTCTATTGTTGGCCCAATACTGTGGAATATAAAGTAACTTATAACCAAACCTTTTCTTTTCAATTTGTATGAATCCATTCAGTCGAGTCATTGGTAAGCAAAGCAGCCCATGTAGTCATGTGTTACCATCAAAGCTGCCATGATGACGGGCATGATCCAGCAACCTGGTGTGTGTGTGAAGGGACGGTCTGAAGACAAACACTCCTGAGTTGAAACAGTCAGGCCAGCCAGGATCAGGGGCTGCTGACAGCTCATCTCTATCGAACAGCTCGTCCACGTTACACAGCACCTGAGAGGGAACAGAAGGTCAGAGGTCATCTAAGATTTGTAATAAATGTGAGCATGCACTGTGTGTGTGTGTGTGTGTGTGTGTGTATATATATAGGGGTGTGCAGATGTGTAGGACTATGCTCACGTGCGTGTGTGTCAAAAGGTCAGTGCATTTTGAAAGTTCATATGCACGCAGCATCTGCTTTGGCTTAATGAAAACTTACCGAGCAGTACTATCTTCACCTTAGATCTGGAGGATATACAATGGGGGGGGGGAATTAATTTGATCCCCTGCTTCAATTCAGTTTTATTTATATATTGCCAAATCACAACAACAGTCACCTCAAGGTGCTTTATGGACTATAAACTATGTACTATAATACAGAGAACCCCAACAAGTAAACAACACCCTATGAACAAGCACTTTGTGACAGTGGGAAGGAAAAACTCCCCTTTAACAGGAAGAAACCTCCAGCAGAACCAGGCTCAGGGCTGAGGGGAGAGAGACAGGACAGAAGACATGCTGTGAAAGAGATTACTAATAATTAATGATTAAATACAGAGTGGGCTATAAACAGAGTGAAAAGAGGTGAATGAAAAGAAACACTCGGTGCATCATGGGAACCCCCCATGTTCCAACCACACAAGCAAAGCCCACACTCACAGGCCTAGCCATGGCCAAGCAAACAATACTTGCTAACTGGAAAGATAAACAGTTATTTAATATTAACCACTGGTTGAATCTCCCGATTGAACACATAAATGGAAAGAGCACCTGCCTCCTTAAACAGAAGGATACACTGAATAAATGGAGACCTCTCAATAAATACAAGTCTGGAATCCAGATTTTGCCTGTCAGTGAATACCACGGTGGACGTAATCAATGTTGCTATCTAGGCATATTATTACTATTGACTTGATTTATTTAAGTGTACGATCATCATCACCACTGCCATTATTGATACAAACTGGGTGCTTTGTATCAACTCCTCTAATCTGTGTTGCAGCTTCAGGATCCCACTTGGCATTTTTCCTTGCAGGCAGTGACTGATCACTCCAGGGGCTCCAGCACAAATTCATTGGGTTTTCCACTTCTTGTGGTCCTGGGGTGGATCCCTATGCTCCTGGTGCTTATCCTCTGCTTTTGTACTTCTCAGGGGCCGGGGGTGCCCTCCCTGGCTCAAGAGTTCCGTGGCTCTGCCTTTGCACCCCTGGTCCCCTACCAAGTGGAACTGTGTCTTCAGCTGATCCAAAATGCTGCAGCTAGAGTACTGACAGGGACTAGAAAGGGAGAGCATATTTCTCCCATATTGGCTTCTCTTCATTGGCTCCCTGTTAAATCCAGAATAGAATTTAAAATCCTTCTCCTAACATACAAGGTCTTGAATAATCAGGCCCCATCTTATCTCAAAGACCTCATAGTACCGTATCACCCCAATAGAGCACTTTGTTCTCAGACTGCTGGCTTACTTGTGGTTCCTAGGATACTTCAGAGTAGAATGGGAGGCAGAGCCTTCAGCTTTCAGGCCCCTCTTCTGTGGAACCAGCTCCCAGCTTGGATTCAGGAGACAGACACCCTCTCTATTTTCAAGATTAGGCTTAAAACTTTCCTTTTTGATCAAGCATATAGTTAGGGCTGGATCAGACGACCCTGAACCACCCCTTAGTTATGCTGCTATAGGCCTAGGCTGCTGAGGGGGGTCCCATAATGCACTGTTTCTTCTCATTCACCTTTATTTACTTGTTTATACTTCTCTCTGTATTTAATCATTATTATTAATCTCTGTCTCTCTTCCACAGCATGTCTTTTGTCCTGTCTCTCTCCCCTCAGCCCCAACCGGTCGCAGCAGATGACTGCTCCTCCCTGAGCCTGGTTCTGCTGGACGTTTCTTCCTGTTAAAAGGGAGTTTTTCCTTCCCACCGTCGCCAAGTGCTTGCTCATAGGGGGTCGTTTTGACTGTTGGGTTTTCTCTGTGTTATTGTAGGGTCTTTACCCACAATACAAAGCGCCTTGAGGCGACTGTTTGTTGTGATTTGGCGCTATATAAATAAAATTGAATTTAATTGAATTGAACTGTCACTTCTTTGAATGGAGAGCACTAGCCTCGCACACACGCACACATCAAATTTATAATAACTGTATTTATGTAAAGCACAACAGGACTATTGATGTTGGGGAGGGCTAAGATGGTGTTGCAGTGGTGTCACTAGTATACTGGTAATTGGTAATAGTGTCGTTGGAAGAGTCCTGGGAGGTTGGGTAGCTGTGCCGTCGGCTGTCTGTGTGTCTCCCTCTTTCACTCCTGCTGTCTCTCCTCTTCCCGGTGCTCATGGGGCCTGGTCCTCAGTGGTTCTCTCTGTTATGTCTTAGCAAATGCCTCGGCCATTTTCTAGCTTGGCACACTGGTCACCACTGTGGCTTGGTATTTACTAGGCCAGGTTGCGGCCACTTGGGGTTTTGGGCCCATGCGGGCTCTCATCACCACTGTGTGCTGGTGTTCAGGCTCTGCTGATTCTGGTTGTCTTGATGGGAGTGGTGGTGTGATCATGGAGTGGACCACAGATGTCTCAACCTGTACCTGGTGATATTTCAGTTTGCCACCTGTTTCAACTACAGGATTGAGCCACCTGTCAATTCTTTCCTGAAGCCCGTATGAAAACTACCTCCACCACAGGCTGGAGCTAATATCACAAGTTGGGCAAACTGAGAATAAAGCATGAAAGGACCATCTGAAACAACCACAGAAATTCCTAACTTGGTGGCTTTACATAATCGACTGAACACATGATGTATGCTAGTGAACTCACCAGTGTATCAGCATCCAGAAAGACACATTTGCTGTACTGGGTCAGAGTCCAGCAGTGGATCTTGGTGAAAGTGATACCAAGCTCAGGACGTCCCAGCAAGGACAAGTGGAGGCTGTCCTCACTGTCCATCACATCCACCACAATGACATCATCAAACACATTCTTAAGGGTGAGTCTGTTGGCAGATTCAAAGATGTCAGTATATGATTTTTTCCCCCATACTGTTTAATGCATGACAGGGCTGTTATATTCAAGAGTAATAGGACACCTAATCTTAGGACATCATCACCTATAGTTCCTAGTTCAACTTATACTTTTGTTGCCGACACTCCAGACACATCTGGCCAGTGTGCAAACTGAACATTTCCATGTAATTTGTAGTGATGCATTCGGGTTCACTTTGAGTTTTCTCTATAAGAGAAGAAACCAAGCCGAGGCTATAAGTTTACAAATTCATCACTGATTCAGACCAGAGCAAACTAGAAAAGTTATTTATCAGCAGTGTGCATGGAACAAGAAAATGATGTTAGAGTACAATAAAGGAAAAAAAGATCCATATCCCACCTTGACTGCTCAGAGATGTTTGGTGTGATCATGACAACAATGTGGCGAGTTGTTCCATGCCGCCGCAGACTTCTGGCCACTACTGTGGCTCCCATGCAGTAAGAGTCTGTGGTGGCCAGGGTCACGAAGGCCTCATCAGCTGGAGAACGAACATGAAAGGCACGATCAGCCTGGTCTTCTCTGTTTTTCATTTAACACTTTTAATAGTTTACGTTCTGATGGGTCTTTATGGCAACAGGAAAAGTAAGTAAGTTTGATTTTTAGGTGAGGTCCTGGTGCCCAGTATAGAACCAGCCACCCCCCCCCCCAAAAAAAAGACTCATACCATCAAAAGGAAGAACTGGCCTATCAGTGGAAAAGAGGTCGGGGATAAATAACCTGAATGGTAAATGCACTGCTGCTTATATACACTGCTCAAAAAAAATAAAGGGAACACTCAAATAACACATCCTAGATCTGAATGAATGAAATATTCTCATTGAATACTTTGTTCTGTACAAAGTTGAATGTGCTGACAACAAAATCACACAAAAATCATCAATGGAAATCAAATTTATTAACTAATTGGGGTCTGGATTTGGAGTCACACACAAAATTAAAGGTTAAAAACACACTACAGGCTGATCCAACTTTGATGTAATGTCCTTAAAACAAGTCAAAATGAGGCTCAGTATTGTGTGTGGCCTCCACGTGCCCGTATGACCTCCCTACAACGCCTGGGCATGCTCCTGATGAGGTGGAGGATGGTCTCCTGAGGGATCTCCTCCCAGACCTGGACTAAAGCATCCGCCAACTCCTGGACAGTCTGTGGTGCAACGTGACGTTGGTGGATGGAGCGAGACATGATGTCCCAGATGTGCTCAATCAGATTCAGGTCTGGGGAACGGGCGGGCCAGTCCATAGCTTCAATGCCTTCATCTTGCAGGAACTGCTGACACACTCCAGCCACATGAGGTCTAGCATTGTCCTGCATTAGGAGGAACTCAGGGCCAACCGCACCAGCATATGGTCTCACAAGGGGTCTGAGGATCTCATCTTGGTACCTAATGGCAGTCATGCTACCTCTGGCGAGCACATGGAGGGCTGTGCGGCCCTCCAAAGAAATGCCACCCCACACCATTACTGACCCACTGCCAAACCGGTCATGCTGAAGGATGTTGCAGGCAGCAGATCGCTCTCCACGGCGTCTCCAGACTCTGTCACGTCTGTCACATGTGCTCAGTGTGAACCTGCTTTCATCTGTGAAGAGCACAGGGCACCAGTGGCCAATTTGCCAATCCTGGTGTTTTCTGGCAAATGCCAAGCGTCCTGCATGGTGTTGGGCTGTGAGCACAACCCCCATCTGTGGACGTCGGGCCCTCATACCATCCTCATGGAGTCGGTTTCTAACCGTTTGTGCAGACACATGCACATTTGTGGCCTGCTGGAGGTCATATTGCAGGGCTCTGGCAGTGCTCCTCCTGTTCCTCCTTGCACAAAGGTGGAGGTAGCGGTCCTGCTGCTGGGTTGTTGCCCTCCTACGGCCTCCTCCACATCTCCTGGTGTACTGGCCTGTCTCCTGGTAGCGCCTCCAGACTCTGGACACTATGCTGACAGACACAGCAAACCTTCTTGCCACAGCTCGCATTGATGTGCCATCCTGGATGAGCTGCACTACCTGAGCCACTTGTGTGGGTTGTAGAGTCCGTCTCATGCTACCACGAGTGTGAAAGCACCACCAACATTCAAAAGTGACCAAAACATCATCCAGAAAGCATAGGTACTGAGAAGTGGTCTGTGGTCCCCACCTGCAGAACCACTCCTTTATTGAGTGTGTCTTGCTAATTGCCAATAATTTCCACCTGTTGTCTATTCCATTTGCACAACAGCATGTGAAATTGATTGTCAATCAGTGTTGCTTCCTAAGTGGACAGTTTGATTTTACAGAAGTTTGATTTACTTGGAGTTATATTGTGTTGTTTTAATGTTCCCTTTATTTTTTTTGAGCAGTGTACTTGCTTCTACTCAGTTTGAGCACTCAAAGTGCTTTCTACTAAAAGTCTCATTCACCCAATCACACAGTCCTTTTATCAGTACCTAAGCCCTTAACCATTAGTGCAGTCTGTCTGACTAAGCCCTCATGGTGGAGGGGTGACTTATTGCTGCAATTTGTTCTTTTTGGATGACCTTATTCCCGGAACCATGCAACCCACATATTCAACTGCTGCTCAACCCACAAATGCATTTCCTTACACTGGGCTCCATGTAAGGTGAAATAAACAGGTTTTCCAACAGTGTAAAGAAATAATTTTGAATTTCCTCACTTTTTGTGCCAAGTTTGTTGAGGCTCAGACATCATACCTTTCAAAATACTATTTGACGCTTACTGACTGAATCTGAAACTGAACAGATTAACAGGAAATGTTCAGAACAGTCTGCTGCCTGCATTTAAAACTCACTTTCAAGATGCCAACTGTGAGACATTTTTACATCAGTACGGCCAATTACAACATGACAACTAAGCTTAAGTGATCCGTGTGTTGTGTCTAAAGGTTTACACAAGTTTTATTTAAACAGTGATTCCTACAGTGCAAGAAAACTGACAGTCTGACCGCATTGCTGTGCACAGAGTCAGAGTTAGGGCTGTAGAGTTTGAGCTCATAATAAATCTGGGACATAATTGCCGTCTCCCTCATATATTAATAAGTAAAAACAATCATGTTAAGTACAAAAAAAAAAAAAAACCACTGCCTAACTGGGACTCCAGTGCTTGTATAAATGTGAACTTCTGCAAACTAATTTGCTCCACTCTGAGGTTTGATGGTGACTTTATGAATGAGGAAAACCTGCCAGTGAGGGGTTAACGTCACAGAGTCTGTTAGCCGGCTAACTAACTCAGAGTTTAGGTTAACCCCCTTTCTGGAAGAGAAAGCCCAGAGTTTCTCCTCTCCTCAGGACCAACAAACTCAGAGTCGTAGCTAAACCTGCTTCCTGGAATAGGGCCCTGGATTTTATAGTCTTCAGGTACAGTATGCTGTGTTGTCATCTGATGTAACAGGTTACATTTTCTGTTACATCAGCGAGGAAATGTTCACATATCTAGTGAGTCGCAAATACCGTAGGTTGATGCGGGATGGATTGCTAACTGATTAGTGTCCATTTAGTTACAGTTAATAAAAGATGAAGGTCTGCTTTAACACAGAAAACAGTCTCTTTTTTTTTTTTACCTTAGACCAGGGGCCTGTACCATACACTAGGTTCAACATACCACAATCTCTTTTCTTTAGCCTTATCTGGCTTCACTTTACCCAACATCAGTGATCAGGTTAAGAGGTCACACAAAGGTGGTTATCAGCTTGAAATGTCAACTCAGGGTTTCCCAATCTCTCTTTGAACATGCTCACACGAAAGGGTGGTGTTGGTAGCAGAAGACAAATCAGAAACATAGAAACATCAGAAACACAATACAAATATGAGTGAGTGAAAATATGCACATTTCAGCAAAACAATGATAAGACCACACACTGCAGCTATTATAGCAGCATGGCTTCATAGCAGACGAGTCTGGGTGATGAGCTGGCGACGGGACTGCTGAGCAGCTAGAGCCCTCTATGGGACCACATTCCTCTCCCAGAGGTCCAGGAGCCGGTCTCCTCAGTTCCACGACATCTACTGATGCCACACAGCACTGCTCTAGCGCTGCTGCCATCAACTTCAAATGACCTCCTTTCTAAAAATGGTTTCTGAGTTTAAACAATCGAGATGTTGTCTATGAATAAAATCTGGGTTTGAGATTTGCATTCTGTTTTATGTTCCTGTTACACAGTGTCCCAACATTTCTAATTGGGTTGCACATTTTCAGCAGGAAGACATTTATTTCAGTATCAGACTTAAACATTAAGAACCTGGAGGACGACCTGATCTAAACGAGAGTCAGAGTCATCATCCCAGCACCCACTGAGGGGGTAACGATCACTTCATTTTGCTGAGTCGGATGCAGCTCCACTATATTAATGAAAAGGAAACTGCTATTGTTTACCTCTTTCCATTATTAGAAGATGACAGGAATGCCCTCACTCTTTGGGGGTTGAAAGATGAGATGAATTTGGCTCCTGTTTATTTTTGTCCTCTTTAGTGTGGAAGCTGGCTTTAAGAGCCTGCTTCCACACTTTGATGTTTGAAATTGAATTAAAATGTCTTGAAGTCCAGTTTGCTGTTTTAAATGGCTTAAACCCTCCGTCTCTCTGTGGAAGACTCCTTAAACAAAGCAGTACAGGATCACTGCTGGTTCTCCTGGCACCAAATGTACCGTTATGACAAGGGTGTCAGAGGCTCATATTCCTGGCCTGCAGTCAGGCACACAAGCTTGTAACCTTTTGTCTGCACGTAGTGTTAAATTTCACCCTGCACACTGTGTGAGAGAGAGTCGAGGAGCAGGGAGCAGCGATTTCCATGTCAAACCCACTGCATTATTTTCTGTATACGTCATTTAACCGGAGAGAACTATAATGCGGGTCGGAAGCCTTTATTCACTGCACTAAGTGAACCTGCGGGAAGAAGGTCGAGCAGGCCGAAGTGCGTTTCATTCTTCAGTAGAACATGTTGAGGAGTCTAACGCGATAAACGGACTAAATCACCTGAATTCTAAGGCAGTCACCTACCTGACATTCCCGAGGACACGAATCTGCTGCACACCTGGGAGCTGCACTTCCTCAGAGCAGACCAGGAATATGCTGCACGTGTGTGCACAGACCACTCCTGCGGTCCCCGTGAGAGCAGCCAATCAGACGGCCCGGAGCAGAGGACAGGTGATGGTGGAAGCGTTCCTAAATACTGGGCGGATGAGTCCGACTCCACGGCACGAAATCAGAGCTCATTCAGTCTTTGCGGCCTGAACAGCGGAGCGCCGCCGCCGCCTACCTGTTTGCTCAGCTGGTCATTCAACTAACACAAAGCGAGCGCTGACGAATGTTGTGCAACGCGCCCGACCTGCGCCAGCTGCCCTCATGCCCCTGTGGCGCAGTGTTGTGCCAAAAAGTGATCGTCTGCCAAAAGGTGATTTCCTGTGTTTGCGAGGAAACGATTGGCTGGATTTAAAAACTGTTGCTAATTCCCCTTTGGCCTGAAATTCGTGAAATCTCTGCTCCCTGGTTCTCGAATTATCAATATCAAGTCGCTTTGAGCGACCGCCACAGGGCAGAAGCTACAATCACTAAAGTGAATTTTGTTTATCAGGGTAAAAACTGACATTAAAAAAAGTCCTTTTTTAAGAGATCTGGCAGAGAGGGCAGCAGAGGCTTAAACAAATACAACATCACATTTCTATAAAGATATTTAAAGTGGTCAAAAAAGACTGGATTGATTATAATGTAGAAATAATAACGAGTTATAAAGATGCTTCCAAAACAGGTCACTTCTTCACTTTATAAATAAAAGCTTCATAAATCCTGTTGACTACAGTCTATTTACCAATATAAGCAAAGATAATAGACATAAAAAAACACATAGAAACATAGGAAATCACTTTTTGATAGACAATCATTTTTCAGCACAACACTGGTCCCCCTCCTCCGAGGCATTTTCCATGAGTATGACTCTGTACTCCCACACAATAATCCCAGTTCACTTCACTGCTTTGGCCTTCATCGGGTTCCGGTGTCATGGAGATGGATGTATTAACATGAGTGTAGCTGTTATGAGTTCAGTAAACGTTTTCGGGATATCGCTCTATGTTCAGGTTACAGTCCTCAGCCTTTCCTTTCCTGTCTATAGGGGCACATCTGCTGAGTCACTATGTGCTGCTGTTATTACAGTAAAGAAAGTGGATCCTGTAAGATCACAGATGAGTGCCGTATATGAATAAAGACAAAAATGTCTCTACTCGGTCAAATATGCGTTTTTACATATTCATGCACATTGCAGATATTATTCATGTTGTTTAAACCTGATGACAGTCGTAGTTTTGATTTATGTATTCTGACAAAATGATGCAGAACTACAGAAGAAACCGGTTCAGCACCACAATGCATTTGAAATACACTGTAAACATGTGGCTTTAATGTAGCCTCTGTGTGTGTGTCTGTGTGTGTGTGTGTGTGTGTCTGAGGTAGGCCGAGGAAAAGCAGAGTTCCAGAATACAAATAACCCATCCATCCTTTTATTAGAAACATTTACACACTTCAATCCTACTCACAAAAGGAACATTCATCTAATCATCAGACATAAAAAAAAAAAACCCTGGATAAGATCGAGGTTTGTAAAACAGATACACATTTGTAACAATTTTCCAAAACACACTTCAAACTGATCACGATTGTCAGTACAGAAAAGCTAAAAGCATCAAATCTGAAGCAGAAGCCAGCAGACCGTCTGTACACTGTATCCTCGCATACTGACAGCTCAGAGAGGCAATTTATTTCAATATTTCAGCGTCATAACAAAAACGCACAGAAAGTCTTTGTTATGACGCTCATCTGTAGCTGCTGGACTCAACACAACAAACAAAAATTAAAAATAAACATTCTCAGTGTCAGCATTTTGTGGCTGCCACTCTGCTAAGGCGAGCGCTTTTTGATTTTTTTAAACGTAGATAATAACTGAATCTTTTATGATTTCTGTCCCGAAAAACTTGTTTTCATGTCTGCTTGTTTCAAACACGTCGACACCATAACAAGAAAAACACACACAAAAAAAATCAAACAAAAAGAAATTTCTACAAATAAACTTGCTTGTTTTCCTTATTAATACGCATTCATATTTTAGAAATAGATCTGTGTGAATGAAAACACGCGGCTTTTAGCAGCTATAACCAAACTTTAGAAGTGACCTTTTAGTGACATTGTATTTATTTTATAGATTTTACTGATGGATTTTTATTGCTTGAATACGGTGACAGATTAATTTCCCACTCTGTGGCTTCTAATATCTTAATAATGAGCTGAATGTGAAGGGGTTCATGCACAGAGCAGAGCTGTTCTTGGTGCACATTAAAAACAAGACTTCAGGGAAAGAATGAATTTTAGAGCTCACTGACTGATGATCAAGCTCAACAAAAACCTAATATTGGTACTGTATGGTAAATCAAAACAGGAAGTAAAAAAGAGCCTAAGCAAACTCTAAAATGTGTGCATTAATAAATGTACATTTTATACATGTAGTCCTCTGTGTTTCCTAAAGAGCAACGCTCACGTTTAAATCCAGTTAGATGGCTGCTACAAATGTCTTACATCTGCTATAATCTGATCATGTGTGTTACTGCAGACACCTCCGGCTGTTCTGAAAACTGTGACAAAGCGAAAAGACACACACCCAGCTGTGTTTGCAGGTTTCAAGTTGGGATAAAGTTGTAATTATGGTCTGAACTAATCGGGCTGCAGAAACACTCCAAGAATGTCTCATTATCTGATCCGCAGACGAGACCGGAAGGCCGGATGGCGCTCTGTCGGCTGCAGGAAAGATGGCGTTTAGTTTGACTGGAGCAGATTGCTGAGAGCTGCAATAAAAGAATAAAAATGCAAGAACAAGTCAGTGCCTACTGTTCACCATCGTGTGCCACCACCAGCTGTCAGGCTGGGTTTAGTGACTCAGATACCTTTTGGCTGTTGTTCTGGATGGGATTATTTAAGCAGTCTTTCAGATCGTGTTCACACAGAGCTTAATTTAAGACTTTTCACATATGATCGCTGATTCTTTGTTTTTCCTATCCAACATCCTTTGATATTCTCGCTGCAAAAAAATTTCCAGAGCAGCTCAGTGCTAAACATTCGGACCACCAACGTTCCCTTCATGCAGTCACACCGAGAAGCTGCTATTTCAGGTTTAATCAAATTGAGGTGGAGGTGTAAACAGACTAATTACTCTTTGTAATAATGAACAAAATGCTGACAGCTCCTGTGACTCTCACTTCCTCTCTGCTTTACTATGGGCCCTGCAGGGATGTTGCTGTACTCTCTTCTACCACTAGGTGTCATCATTACTCTTTGTGGAAGCAGAGAGTGATGAATGTGATAATGTGTGAGCAGACAGGCTACAGTTACAGCTGGACAAAAGGACTCCAACACATCGATGAACATAATTTAAGGACTTACAAGCTAATTATGCCCATCAGTGTCACAGAAATCTCTCCATATTTCAGAGCACAGCAGCTTAATATCTGCTGTGGTGGCTCAGGCCACTGCAGATACATCCTGATGGGAGTGGTCTCCTCATCCACAGGACAGGAGGGCTCACTGAATGGTTTGATGAAGATGAAGGTGTTGCCTTCGTAGTCACCATAATTCAGACAGTGAACACATGTAGGAGTTTTTGAAGTTAAAGCTTACAGCACCGTTCACCCATCCAGTCAAATTCAGAGACTTCCAGAATCCATCCAAGGAGTAGGAAGGCATATCTGGCAGCACCCTTTCCTATAATCTGTCACCTGTCTGTAAGCAACCAGCTCAAGCCTGTTTATGGCCACCTTGGTTGTGTTGTGTGCCAACGTTACCACAGCGCTCCAGACCCTTGGTGTTGCCACTCAGACAACATTGTGCATTAGCACTGGTGCAGGAGCAGAAGAAGTGAGAACAGGAAAAGAAATCAGAGGTTTTTTTCTCCAGAAAGTCTCATTTTTTCATGCTTTTGCAGCTTGAGAATGACCCCTGTACTGAGAGATCATTGAAATGGCCGTAAAGAACAACACGATTGAATACCCATGTCTTCAACACGTGCCAGGTTACAAAAATCAAGAGGTCCATGCTCAAAGTTTTGCTATGACTTTTGGGGTGTGTTGTCACCTGCATGAACCTGGTTTTACAGAGAGTGATATACGGGCATGGGGAGCTCACTTCTCTCACTTACACAGGAAAAACATGCAAATGAAATGAACTTTGCTGTGAACACAGAGATTTCTCCCTTCTTCCAGTAGGACCCGACACCTTGAAAAGCTAACACTGTGTCAGTGACAGTGATTGGGCAGCAGGTCCAATGAACTCTCATTTGACAGGATTAGAGCAGAACTTACCTTGAGGCTCGGAATGAGTACCCTGGTTTCCTTTACCGCTCTCTGGATCTGCACCTGGATCAGAAACAGTCGTATCAGGATGAGTCTGCTGTGGTCTGCTCTCTGTGGCACCTGTCTGCCATGCTTTCAGCAGTTATACTGAATTCATTCTAACTGACGTGAGGGACACTGACCTCCCTGCATCTTGAAGCAGAGCTTCTTCTTCTGATAAGCAAAGTAACTGGATGCTGCTCCCACCAGAGCAACTCCTACGGCACTGATGATTCCTGCAAGTGGTCCACTCCCTGTCTCTGCAGGACAGAAAAAAAGGAAACATGTCAGTGCAAGGGAACGATTCGAAATCAGTTTCTCAAAAGGTTCATTATTTTTATCATCAGGTATGTCAAATAGCTTTGCTTTTTAAGAAGATCGGAATAAAATTATTTTTAAGGAATAGTGCTCGTGTGAGAAACTGAAAAACTGCCTCCATGTTTGTTTCACTCACAAACATGATCTTTAGAGCCTCCTTAAGAACAGTTATGTTATAAAAAGCCAGTAACTGTCTGATAAGGACCAGTCAATGAAGTGTCATGACCAGAGTTCTCCACAGGGTGGCAGTCAGTAACGTTTAGTGCCCCGTTCTCCTGCAGCAGTGAAAAAAGTTCAGAAAGGCAATTAAAAGAGCTCCAGGGCAGGGTGTGGCAGAGAGGCACCACAAAGGCACTGAAACACAAGCTGTGTGTGCGTGAATAATAAGGCTGGCTGTTGTTTAAGGCCACACTGAGTCATGAGGAGGAGTGGGTCTTGTGACGGTGCAGCACAATAAAGCAGGGAGTTGCCTGGATATTATAAAACAGAAAGAATGACAGGCGGGCTGTCAGCCAACAGCATGACTGACTACTGGGAAATGTTGAGTATGTCACTCACTGGTCTCCTCTTTCACGCACACACACAGACGAGTCCTGAGTGCCATCTTTCTGCTGCTAACACAACTGTGAAGCAGGCCCATCATGGGGACAGCATCATGGAAAACATGGCACCGTGGTAGCATAGGGTTCTCATTTTTATGAAACCTATTTCAAGTTCTAACAAAATCTTTATGTCATTATAAAAAATTTTATTTAATCTTCCTAAATCATAGGAATGTTACATTTTTTTATTCTGAGTATATTTGCATATATGATGGACATTTTCTATTTTCCACATTGCATAAATAAAGAGTTTTATCGCTGGTTTGGTTTTGAAATTTCACTGAAATATTTCTTATATCATTTCCTGTCTCTGTCCCATTAAAGTCTTCATATATTTATTTGTAATAAAAACCTTACAGTTGGACCAGCAATGGGCACATCTGTATGATTATGATCTTTAGCTCCCAGCATGAAGCAGCCTGAGCGGCTTGTTGTTGTAATTTGGTGTTTTATAAATAAACTGAATTATTGTTGACACAAAGAATCCTTTACACTAAAGAATGAGTCTAAATATCATTACTATGAGGCAAAAATAAACTGCATATTTTTCTGTGAAAATAATATGTAGTTACATTAAAGGGGCTGAGTCAGCTGTTTGTCTGGTTGATTCAGAGATCATGTTTCAAACACACTATCCAAACACTGACCATTCCACAGCTGCTTTTATTATTTTATTATTATGTGTTACACATTTCAATAAATATAAATCCCATAAAGACTCAAGGTACAAAAAAAAAAAAACACCAAAAATACACTTCCACTTACACAACGCACACCTAACCCACAAGTTAGCAAGAGAGAACTTAGAGCGGCACAGAAACAAAGTACTGAAAAAATATAGATCTATCTGTTCCCCTGACCGTACTCTTAGCACCCAGGAAAACAAAATTTCTATTTCCCAATTTTCCAGCCACCTTTTTTTCCAAACACTGAGTCCATCAGATATTATATTTGTAAACCTCCACAAACCAATCAGAAACCTGAGAGCACAACAAACGGACAGCGGCTCACAGCAGAGCCTGCAGCAGATCAGCAATACATTGGCTTTGCCTGTTACTTGGTTCATTTGGTCTTGCTCTGTCCAAAAAAACTTGGAGGCTGTGATCTGTCCCAACCCTGCTTAACTTTAACTTATTTCACAGTACCAAACATGCATTAATCCAGTACTGAAAATAATCCCCATGAATACATCCACTGACAGTTTGCTAAAAACACTTTGTCATTACCGCAGGAGATTATGACATATCTGCAGTGACCTGGCTTTTCTTTCACGCAGTCCTCAAAGAACACAGTGCAGCTCACTACAGGTGGAATCCTGAGATTTCTCATGTCAAGCCTTGTTTTAAACCGCCTTTGACACAACTCTTTGATGGCTGTTTTATGGGTGTCCTACTTACGAATGAGAAATGGAGCTTTTCGGCTGCTGACAAATCATGAGGGTATTGCAGGCTCTCATTACCACCACTATTGTTGTGTGTGTGTGTGTGTGTGTGTGTGTGTGTGTGTGATCACAGACGCAGCAAGTTAGATATAGGAAAAAAATGGCACATTTCCACACGAAGAGCCATTGTTTGAAAACCGCCCCGTTATTTCATGTCATTAATATGCTAAAGAGCCCCTGTGCTGAAGCCTCTATTGTGTGCCACTTCACTGACAAAAATGAGGACTAAAGAAAGGGGATTAGATATTTCGAGCTTTTTCATTGGGCTAGAATCTTCTAATGATGTTGGTTTTGCGGGCTGTGTTAATACTGGGAGTCTAAGCAGTAGATATTGCACACAAACATAGATGTGAATATAATTTAAATAGTTCTTCTTAATGCCCTGACGGCTTGAAGCAACTTTACAGAGCAATCCATGAAAAGCAATTTCAGGTCTAGGTTGCATCCCTAGATTTAGGTCTTCTTAATGGTGGCAACTGGAATGCAATATCACAGGGATGCCTTAAAATAATAGATTTGGAAAATCACAATCATGTGGCTACAAGCTATGTACTTGTAGCCAAACCAAGCTAGTTCTGGCCAATCACAACTTGCTACTGACTAGCAAGGTTACACAGCTATGGTCCTGTTTTCAGTGTGATGGTGTTTAGAGGATTCGCCATTCCGATATTGGTATCATTCCGATAAGTTCATGCAATGCCACAGCATTTAAATCTGCCCAGAGTTACATTCAGTTTCCACCAAGATCTTGTGTTGATGATTGGAGAGTCAGACCGCTGCGTCTTCTCCTGCACATCCCAAAGATTCTCGATGGGGTTGAGACTGGACTCAGTCCAGGTGTGAAGACGTCTCGTGCTCCCTGAACCACTCTTTCACAGCTTGAGCCCAGTGAATCCTGACATTGTCATCTTTGAATACGCCTGTGCTATCAGAGAAGAGCAAAAATCCACTGAAGGAAAACCCTGGTCGTTCAGTATAGTGAGATGACCTCATCGTTTTTTTGGGTACGTAATGTTTTAAACCTAGACTGTACCCTACCTAACACCCTGTGACATCTGGGTTAGGTTTCAGCTTCCCCATGCCCCTGAATTGGAAACTATTTGCTACAGTATATTATATAAGTCTGGACAGAAATGAGTGTAAACTGCAATGTGAATTGTTGGCAGAAAGTGTGCAACCTCAAAGCTGCAATATTAGTTTCTACTTTTATCGGGCACAGGTTACCATCTTTCTGTCCTACTTTTTTTGCAATCTAATTTCTTTCTGTGACTTTCCGTTAATAATTGTGTGAAAACCTAAACTAACAGACACTATTGCTCTCAGCTGCAAACAGAAGCACTACTGTTTAGTGTTTCAGTAATATAGACCACCTATTTGTGATAGTCAACTTTGTCTGTAGAGACACTTTTTTTTTCTTTTTCTGCCCCTCATGCCCCCCGTTCCCCCGTTTCTCCACTCATCATGTAATTGGATGGATTGTGACTAATGCCAAATCCTCCAGCTATTTGTGGGCCATCAAGCAGCTTTTACATGGATTATAAATAACTTAATATATTTGGATCGGATCCCTGTATGTTTGTGTGTGTTCAGTCAGGATTGCACGTTCATCTGCCTTTTGAGCTGTCAAACTGGGAAAGACGCTGCCAGATTCAGTTCTAATCTGTTCTTTATCGACGTGAAGCGTCAAACCCGCGTGGAGCTACTTGAACAAATCAGCTGCTTGTAATGATGATAATGGGCACATGTTCATTTTAACACTTTTGGAGAAGATTTAAGAGCTGAAGTTGTCAGGAGAAAGTTTGATGTTGACAACCCTAATTAGAGTTTTTTTTTTTTTTTTAATTGATCAGACACACTTGCATCTTAAAGAACGCAATCCCCAGCATGGCAAATTGATGTGCATCACATTCTCTTTCAAATAGCTCAGAGGTTTTACATCAGAGATCTAGGTTTTGCCATTCTTGTGCTGTGGCTTTGTACCCACACATCCTACACACACACACACACACACACACACACACACACACACACACACACACACACACACACACACACACACACACACACACACACACACACACACAGAACACCGTCCGCTGACGGCCTTGTGTTAACAAACCCTCCACACCACACACTCTTTGGAGAGCACGGTTACAGAGAGAAGAGGTGCTGCCCTCCCTAACAAAAGGATGCAGACATGAGTGCAGAGCAAGATGAAAGCTTCTCTGTTGGCATGGCAACCATCCGATCATCTGCATGGCGAGGTTGGATGTTTGACGTGTTGATGGTGCATTCTGGGTTAGAGAGAAAGCGAACGAGAGAAAGAGGTGAAGAAAACTGGTTTGATCCAGCACAGTTGAGCGAGTGCTCTTTATCTCGCTGGCTTTTGTTTTATTGTTGTTTTTACGTCCTCCTTTAAGAGAGAGCTGCATGATTCAGACCAGCGATACTCACCATCAAACCACTCCTCAGTGTTTCCCCTGAGCTCGACCGAAGCTCATCAAACTACCAGCTCGTGTGTACTTTCAGACCCTGGAGGGTGGACTGTGTTGAGCTCTGTGTGCTTATTCAGTTTGTGGATTTATACGTGGATAATACCAAGCAAGTGTTGTTGTTATGTAAATGTAGTGCTCCAACAGGCGTGTTGACACATTGCATAGTTACACTGAGTGTGAGGCAGGCAGTGGTGATCACTGCTGATATGAATGTCTAAAAGTAGTCAGTAAAGTCTCATGTGACATTACATTCATACATTAAAAAACATCAATAAACAACATATTTTGCTTCTCAGTAGAAATAAAGGCATTTCCTGTTAGTCATGTCCATTCACTTCAGGTTTAAAAGTGTGTGTGTGTGGGGGGGGATATAATCACAAAAGGAAGTTTCAGTTTTGACATCTGGGGACACTTAGCTTACATAACCTGTTGTTTTAGACTCTTGTAAAGAACATGTCCAAAAATGTCTTTTATTTTAAAATATTGTCTTGTCTGTTGGACATACACTCACTGAACACTGTAAGTTACATCTTGCTAATACTGGACTGGACCCCACTCTGCATTCAGAATTGGCTTAATTCTTCATGGCATAGATTTAACATTTCTCAGAGATTTTGGTCCATATTGCTGCAGATTTGTCAGCTGCACATCCATGATCCCAATCTCCTGATCTGCCATATCCCAAAGGAGCTCTGTTGGATTGAGATCTGGTGACTGTGGAGACCATTTGAGAGAGAACTCACTGTAATGTTCAAGAAATCAGTTTGCACTTCAATTCAATCCAATTTTATTTATGTAGCCCCAAATCACAACAAACGATCACCTCAAGGTGCTTTATATTGTAAGGTAAAGACCCTACAATAATAACAGAGAAAACCCAACAATCAAAACGACCCCCTATGAGCAAGCAGTTGGTGACCGTGGGAAGGAAAAACTCCCTTTAACAGAAAGAAACTGCCGGCAGAACCAGGCTCAGGGAGGGGCAGTCATCTGCTGTGAATGTTTGGGGCTGAGGGGAGAGAGACAGGACAAAAGACATGCTGTGGAAGAGACCCAGAGATTTATAATAACTAATGATTAAGTGCAGAGTGGGGTATAAAGAGCAAAAAGAGGTGAATGAAAAGAAACATACAGTGCATCATAGGAACCCCCCCAGAAGCCTAGGCCTATTGCAGCATAACTAAGGGATGGTTCAGGATCACCTGATCCAGCCCTAACTATAAGTTTTATCAAAAAGGAAAGTTTTAAGCCTCGTCTTGAAAATAGAGAGGGTGTATGTCTCCAAGCTGGGAGCTGGTTCCACAGAAGATGGGCCTGAAAGCTGATGGCTCTGCCTCCCATTCTACTCTTAGGTATCATAGGAACCACAAGTGAGCCAGCAGTCTGAGAACAAAATGCTCTATTGGGGTGATATGGGACTATGAGGTCTTTAAGATAAGATGGGGCCTGATATTCAAGTCCTTGTACAGTATATGAGAAGAAGGATATTAAATTGATACTGGAGCCAATGAAGAGAAGCCAATATGGGAGCATCACTCTGAGACAGGATGTTTCTAATTTTAGAAACGGTTTTAGCACAGACCAGCCCATCTAGGAAATCAACTCAGAGTCACTTAAATCTCCTTTTTTCCCCATTCTGATGCTCAGTTTGGACTTAAACAGGTTGTCTACTTTGATGTCTAGGTTGTATACTTGCCTAGATGTGTTGAGTTGCGGCCATGTGATTGGCTGTGATTAATGAACAGTTGAACAAATGCACCTAACAGGGCGACTTATGAGTGTATATGCAAATAAGTGTGTGGTTAATGCGTATTTAAACATTTCAGAAAACTTGCAAAACAAAAAATAATTATTTTAATGTAAATAAAATAGCTTAGGAAGTTCAGATACAAATGTATTGAGTTTTACAGTACATATCTTAAAGCTCATTTTCTCAGTCTATTTTTTTTTCTTATACCCTGAGCCTGAAATAAAATTTTTACCACCAAGCTTCACAATTTTATTTCTGTTTATGTCTAAAGATTTTTGTTTGTGCCTCAAAAATGGACTTTTCCTGGCTGCTTTTGGAATAATGAGTAAAGATATTCAAAATCCTCTCTGTAAAAACCTTTAACGTTTACAAAATGAAACAAGAATTTATTTTTCTTTTTCTAAAGTGTGAAATTAGTCTACATTTAAAAGTTTAATTCTTTATTTGCATGCTTAAAATAATCATTCAGAACACTTGGAAAACAAAAACTCATATTTTTAATGTAAGTAACCAACTCATCATGAGCCATCCTGCAGGACTGGACGACAAGATGTTTTCACAGAACTGTACAGGCATGTTATTCCAGGCCAAACCTGGAATATCGGAGCAAATGTTCCTGTCATTTTGTAGTACTGCTCTAATCTTTGCCTTCTCTGTGGAAGATACTCTTATAGAAACACTAATGCTCAAGCCCATCTCTATCCACGATCCTTTAATTCTCCCATCCGTGCACTTTAAATGGCCAGTCTGGTGTTGGGGACAACACCTCCACAGCACCTCTGAGCTATTTTAAGAACTGCTGCTTGTGTTGCTTCTTCACTGTGAGAGTCAGATCAGGGACTCCTTGGCTGATAAAAGTGGCTGCAATCTGACTTTCATGTTGCCTTACAGTTATGATGCGGTGATGATGAACTCTCTGCATCCACGTTTTAACCCTTCGGATTTAATTTGGTAAAGGCTGCAGTGGAAAATGTTTGAATTCTTCCCCAGCTGATGCACTCAGTCTCATCCTTTGTACAATATTCTGTATGTAAGCAAACAAAAACACAGTACAGTTTGCATAATAGGTCCAGGGTGCTGGTGATGACTGGGACCTGTGTTTCCCAGAGCGAGCAGCAGAGCATGAAACAAGGTGCGTCGTGTGTTTACCTGCTCTAAGCTTTTATGTGACTCTGTGGCCTATAGTGTACTCGGCGATAAAGCCTCCTCCTCTTTGTGTCTTTTTCTATTTCTCTCCCTCCACTTGCTTTAGGTGCTCTATGCTCATTACCTCGAGCTCTCAGTCTATTCTCCCCTTTGTCTCGCTTTGAGTTTGCACCCTACTCTTCCAGGCAACTGTGCGCATCACGAGTCCACGGACTGTGTGCGTGCGCGCGTGTGTGTGTGCGCACTCGTTAGGGAAGGGGGCTTCTGTGTATGCATGTGTCTCGGTTGTTAGTGACAATCAATTGTGCCATCAGCCTCTCTCGTCTCTATCTCTCCGCATCCTGCGTTCATCTCCGATCTCTCTGTCTCCCTCGATTTATGTTCCCGCCATCGCTCTTCCCCTTTCAGTGCCTTCGCTGACTCGCTTCTTCTTTTGATGTCCTCCCTGTTCTCCTCTTGCATTTATTTAATTTTTGTTTATACAAACAAATTTGTGGAAATTTAGTTTGAAGACTTCAACCAAGGTCATGCTCATGCAGCCAGTCACCTCGGCACATTGTTTGTTTAAAGAGCTGCAATTAGTAGTTGTGGGATTTTTAACATGGGTAACTAGAAAACAGCAACATATGTTGATATTGGTTTAAAAGTCATTTGGCCTCTGCTGACCTCTCCTTCAGCAGTCTACCTCCATTAATATTCCTTCTCATGTTCCCTTCTCTGTCCCTAATTATGGATCAGTGGGAATTTCTGTGGAGTGAGTGCACTTTGAATTGGAGCAGGATGTTGAGATGGGACATGGATTTTTTTATTATTATTTTTTTGTATATGATATTCATTGTCAAGTTCTAAATTACAATAACATTATTTTATGTAGATGTCATCACTGGACAGCTTTACCTGGGCTACCGTGTCCTGTGCTGACTTGCTTGTTGCACTACATGTCTGTTCACCCTCTTATGTCATTATGTTACCTTACTGCTTTTAACCTCCCTCCCCTTCTCTGTAGTCTCCAGAGGGCTGGCTTGAACTGATTAGAGAGGCAATGCTTGCTTTGATTAATTGGATGAGTCTTGTCTCCATGCCACTCTCCTCTCCTCTCCATCTCCTCTCCTCTAACGGAAGAGGCTGAAACAAACACACACAAGGCTTTTAATGGCAGTGGTGCATCGATGACAGGAAGTACCAAAAATTGTGGGTGTGTCACCAAACACTGTGTGGCATTGTGAACCGGAACAGCACTCATCTTAATAGCAAAGGTTAGGTCTAACAACAAGATGTCTTAAAATGTGTAGGTGCATGCTTTGCATTGATTCAGTATGCGAGGCTTTGTCTTTTGGCTGCACCCTGCTAAAGCCTGACTCTAGGAAAACTTGGAAATGCTCTTCCCTGCTCACCTTGTCAACCTCCATAATGTTTTAATTTGTCCTTCAGGCTTTGATGACGGCAACAACTACTCCCCTCTCCATGGCTCTGTCTCCCCACTTATTTGCCCCCCCCCGCTCTCCTCTCACTCTGATCAACTTCTCGTCTTTGTCGTCCCCTCGTTTTCTCTTTCCGTCCTTGCCATTCTGCTGTCTTTAAGTGAATTCCACTTCAAAAGCTTGCCTCTGAAAGGTCGTCTGCTGCTTCTGCAGACCCCTGTGGCCCTTCATCTTTCTTCTTTATGTTGCTCTTTTCCACCCCCCCCTATATCTGTCCTTTTTTGTTTTTCTTCAATCTGCTCTGCCCCTAGCACTTGCCATAGCAGAAGCAACAGCCACATCCGCACACACATGCACTGAAAATAACACACACAAAACCTATTGTTGCTCAGCCAACTGACTGGTTGGCTGGGAAAGTCAAATGCTCTGTTATTCCATCCCAGCAAATGCAATCTCTGGAGATGCAGTGCCAACCAGAGAGCCCCTGAGGGGCACCGAGGCTTTCTCAGAAATTCAGACAATCACACAAGCTAACTGCTATGTTGTCCCCCCCCCCTCTGTCCCTCCTTCTTCCATTATAGGCCTTTTTTTTTTTATCAACCAGCTGAAAGCCTCAACAGCAAAGAGGCTGCATGGTGCTGTGTGTGTGCAAACAGCATGTTTGCACATATGTGTGCTCTGAGTGTTTGATAATGCTAACCGGGGATGACGGACCAATACGGGAGATGTGGAAGAATAAACAAGCACAATAACTCAATAACAACATGAAGCCTCATTCACTGGAATCATTGCATGATGAATGACTGTGGTTGACAGTACACAAAAGATGCCTTGTTCCCGTGATTGCTTCAGCTGAACGGCCACTTTGTGGTCTGCTGATGGCCTGTGTATTGTTTTGTATTGGTGAGGGCAAGTAAGTTTCTTCTATTTTTCTCTTTAGGGTCCTATAAAGCATCAAAATAATGTAAGGCATGACAGTGCATTGTAAATGTGAATGGGCAGTACACAATGCATGGTGAGTTAAAGCAATCGACTTCATGGACTTCCGTGAATGATCTGTTCTCGTCTTCACCTCCTCTCAGCATTTAACCAGCTGCACTCTGCCCCCGTTGGAGGATGCAGTTAAACATAGCTGAAATGTTGATGGCCCTTGTTCTTAAAGCTTGTGTGTCTTTGAAGTAACCCATTAATCATGTTGCCACAGTGGTATGAGTGACTGGGTGCTTGTAAGACAGAGAGAGAGAGAGGCCCAGCCTGGGAGCGACTCGGTCTTCCGGCTACAACCTTACATAATGAGGGCTAATGGGTTGGGGAACATGGACATACCTGTCCAGTCTACTCACATTAGGATGAATAGAAAGCTGCAAGGCTGTTCTTTTCCATCTCAAGGAGCGCATTTAGAGCTTGTGGGGGTCTCTGCGTGTTATTAAATCTAGTGGTTCCCAACACAGCCTTGTCACATGAACTCGAGAACCCCTTCATCAAGAGCACCGTGTGTACAAATACGTTCAGTCAATTTAATTCACTTCTTTCAGCTTACCATTTATCAGTTATGGGGAGTTAGCAACCACTAATTTCATGATGCACATTGAAAACTTTGAATTGTTAATCCATAATGTTTAACCATAAATTCAGCTTGTGCTACTGGCTAACAAATTTAATAGTTGAATCTGTGCTTTTATCTGTTACTCACTTACCGTACCTCTTTCTGTGTGTGTCAGTTTCCCACTGCTTATCCACTGCTTTAAGTGATTTTCTGCTCAAACCTGTTTGCTCAGGCCCGCTTAATTCTGTAATTAAATTGTAATGTCATTTTTTTCCATTAGTTGATCTCATCTTTCCAACTATCCCCTGGCTACTGCAGAAGTAGCCCCTGGGGTACTTATACATCTGGTTTGGAATCACTGATTAAATTGAATTGCCAGTTTGCACTACAATTTCCCAGCCTCCTTCCCCTGTGCTGATGTGCTATTGTTTCATTGTTTTTATTAACCATGTATTGCCACTGTCTCTATCTTTTTTCTCCCAGGCCGTGAGCCCTGTGCAGGGTGATGATGAGCAGTCAGGGCAGCAGCAGCAGGGGAAGTGGCCAGCATGATGACACTCCTCCCCCTCGTCACACTCCTGGACCCAAGCTGCAGGTGCAGCGTTCCCTCTCTCGTGACACCATCACAATACACTTCTCTGCTCTGGGCAAGGAAGAAGATGATGAGGAAGAAGAGCTCTTTGGGATACCTGCTGGATCTGTTAAAGCCAAGTCTGTCCTTGATGGTGCAGGGGGACTTCAAGCTCCAGCTTCAGCAGCTGATGACCAGTGTGTCACTACAGGCTTGGAAGCAAAAGAGGAGCTGCTGTTTGAATCTGCTGGTGCAGAGACACTCTCGGGACCTGCTGTTCTCCCTGTTTCATCCACCACCTTATCTGTGCAGCCCTCAGACCCTCAGCCACACAAACCCTCTCCTGCCTTTACTATTAATCAAACCCCCACCCTCTCCCACCAGAGCTCCAATCCTCCTGCCAGCTTCTCCTGGCCCTCTGAACGGCCCCCAGTCAATCCATTGCCCACAAGTTCCAGCTCCTCCTCACCTTGCAAGTCTGCAGCACTGTCATCCTCCAAGCCTTTTCTCAGTCTGGTCAGGTCTTTGTCCAATGACGTTGAGTCTCGAGAAACCACTCCTTCACTTTCCACTGTAGCGCCAAGCCATGCACGCCACCGACACTTAATGAAGTCTTTTGTTAAGTCCCTGTCCACAGACACTTCTAAGGCTGAACATTCAGAAGGGCCTGTTCAGCATCAGCAAATCCAGCCATCCCATCGGCCTCCACCTCGCAACATGCAGCTCTTCAAACAGTTCTCCCAACCCCGTTTATCCTCCAGTCCCATTGTTGTGACTCAAGCAGGTGGAGACTCTAAAACAGCCCCCTCCTCTCCCATCATGTCTCCAGATGGTAGGTCTTTCTTCAAAGTCCAAGAGGTGGAGGCCAAGATAGAGGATACCAAGCGGCGACTGTCGGAAGTGATGTCAGACCCTCTGCAGCTTTTTAGTAAGATCATGGGGGATGAGTCTGGTACGGGGTCTGTTGGAAGTGCCGCTGATCGTGCCAAATCGCTGTCCTCCAGCGCATCAGAGCTCAGCGGAGTAACAGCGGTAAATGGACATGGAGAAGGTAGCAACAACAACTACAGCATCAAAGAGGAGGAGGGGGCAGAAGGAGAAGAAGAGGAAGAAACCCCCACAGCAAGGGGCCCCGAGTCAGGTTTTTTCTCTTTCCCATCACTCACACCAGCCCTCACCCAGGCCTCATCTTCTGCTCTCCACAAATCTCCCTCTCTCACTCTGGGCCACTGTTCAATGTCAGCCCTGGTAGCTCGACAGGAGGATGAGGACTTCTGCGAACTATACAGTGAAGACTTTGAGCTATGTACTGATACAGAGACACCAGATGGGGATCGCTCCGGGTCCCGGCAGCCCCATACTGGTAGCACTGGTTTGTGCAGTGAGCTCGATCCTGAGGAAGAGAGAGCCGAAGAAGAAGCTGAGACTGTGCCCATGGCTGGCCTCATTATCTTAACACAGTTGGTGTATTGGTACTTAGTCCTTCCCGTGCCACCGTGTGTATGTTCAGTGGTACACGGGATAATAGCGGGGTTCGCGTTGGCTTTGCTGGTGCTTTGGCTGTCTTCTCCTCAGCCCTCCTCATCAGTAAGCAGAAAAAGGAGGCGAAGGATAGAGCAATGGAATGTGGCCCAGCTGGATATCAAAGAACCAGGAATATTCAAGGTAAGAAAAACACAGGATGGATTACTTATATGACTTAAATTTCTATTTATTTTCCCCAAGTATATTGACTAGGTTCACTTTGCCCTCATTCTGAAAAAGACTAAATGTTTCTACTCTGTAGTTTTAGCCTCATCTCCCATAGCCTAGCACTGAATTTCTCCTGTTATTTTAGTTGAATTGACTTTGTTAACGGTGTCCTTTGGGACTGAAAAGGTAGCAGTTTGGATGAGAATTAAATTCTGCGCAGCCTCTTGGGGAATCACGAGGCTGTATCACACATCTTCTCCAGTAATGGCAACAGTTTTACTTTAAACAAAACATTTTAATGAGAGCACCACCATTTGCTCCTTATTCTCAAGTAACCTCAGTCAGTGCTGCAGAAACTCAGCAGAGAAATGTTTAGCACTTCGAAGGAGTTATGCAAGCATGTGTGTGTGCCTTAGTGGGTACCAAGCTGTTGCACAGGATAGCCTTATGGCTAGAGGGCACAGCTGTTCCAAAAGAGGAGCTCTGCAGAACATGATACAGGCAGATGAACGACAGTCCCTCGAGCACAAGTGTAGGGAAGCTTTCCAACAAGCTTTGTCTTTTTCTTCATACTTTTTTTTTCTTTGGGAATGCACAAAGATTCAGATGCCCCACTTTATTGTTTGCTGTGTTGCATAAACTCTGGGCGATTACATCTTTGAGAGAAAATGTCTTTTTAAATTAATGGTATGTGATATATGATTCTTGGTTAGCAAGAATCCAATAAACTGTATGGGTACTTGGCACAGATACAGATAATTAGTGCCAAGTAGCATGCAAATATTTGTGTGTATCTGTTCCAGACTGTAAACTTGCTTTTTTGGGAGTGGATTTTAAAGGTGGGAAGTTTAAGGTCAGACTCTGTGGGGATTGGCTAACTTTTGGAGCCGGCCTCATGTGGGCAGTTCTAAGGAACTGCAGTTTTTGGCATTTCCGTGATAGTTTCATTTTTCATCCCAGGAAGTGACTTACTTTATTTGAGTAAATACTTAATTTCCAACAATACGTAACTGAACGAAGTAGGATACATAAGT